>JBBPDC010067225.1:1387-27877 GCA_037974485.1 Hemigrammopetersius urotaenia
GGCCTTTGTTACCAGACCAGAACATTTAAAGGGCCCATATTTTCCATCTTCTTTTTTTTTTTTTTTTTTTTTTTTTTGCATTTGTGTATCAAAAACAGTCACATTCCATTTCCACCTTTCTCCTCAGATCTCAGATTGACATGGCTGTTTTTTGTTACTGTGCCTTTAAGACTGATGTATGTAAATGACCTCTGTTCTGATTGGCTGCTGTCTTGGAAAAGCAGTCTTGAAGCACAGCGTGAATGGGCAGGGCTACACTGCTTTAGGTTGAATAGGCAGGTATATGTAAATGTTAGTTTTTGTGACCTCACAAAAATTATATACTCAACGGGTTATGCAGCTTAGTTTTCATATAAGGGGAGGGAGTAGTTTGTTTTTTTTTTTTTTTGTTTGTTTGTTTGTTTTTTGGTAAACTTAATCATATTTAAGTACTGCATAAAACCATTTTTGTTCCTTGATATGGGCCCTTTAAATAGCAAACTAACCTCCTTGAGTTATTGTTATTTTTAATAGCTTTTCTTATCATACTCTCTTGTGTTGTGTCTGGAGGTTCATGTCAGGCCGTTGGTGAGTTGATGACATGTGGCACCATGGGTGGGAAGTGCTAACCTTGCTCTGTTTTGTGCTGGGTTGGGCATTTTTAGGCTTTCATAGCGTTACGATGGCTCTTCTACTCTTTATATTCCCAGCAGGGAACTGACAGTTCTTCTCTGTTGGTTCTTTTCAACTGCTCTTGCCGTGACGCCATTGCTTTAGCTGTGGATGGTGCACCAATGACCACTACACTAGTAGTCTTCCCTAAGCCATATTTCAGTGACCTACAGCATTGGTGGAAAGGCATGTAACTAATAAGAAGAAATAAAAAGCTTGGTGCATGAGCTTTCAGGCTGATTTTGCTCTAGGTTAATGACCTTTGCTGGATCTAACCCACAATTAAAGCTACAAATTTGGTCCAACTTAATCAAACAGTTCTTAAACTTTACTCTGAGCACTTCAAGTGTCTTCGTTTTCCATTTACTTTCTTCGTTTCTTGTGTTCATTCTTCTCTGGATGAAAGTGTTATTTGTGAACAGACAGTCTTGTGTTGCTGCAAAAGCAAAAATTATATACTCCTCTATTCATACACACGCTTTTACTTTAAGTTGCGGATGCATTTAATGTTGAGCACCACCTGGATCAAGACATTTTCCACAAGTGTAACTATGTGTCATGTTTGAGTTTTATCTGTAAAAAACAAACAAAAGTAAAGCTCTTCAGCCATACCACTGAACGCTAAGAACATGTACCCTCTTCGTCTTCAATCACGTCCATTCATTTTCCAGTGTTGTACTTTAGAATTGCCAGGCTCCTCCCACAAACATGCCTTCATAGCAACTTATAGCAATTTAATACCGTTTATAGTATCGACCAAATTACTTCAGTACTACTGAGAGAAATTCAGTGTCGTTCAATGCCGAATTTCAAAACGTTAGTAGTCTTAACATACAAGAACCAATAAGTTTGTTTTGAAAATTGTTGTGAAATCCAGACTGCTGGTTGGATGTCTGAATTACGTTCTGTACTTCTGCAGTTGGTAAACACACCCACTTCCAGCACCTCACTTGTATCTGGTTTAAGTCCACCAAATTTTAATTTGCAAATGATATAGTTGAGAAATCGGGTGTATTCGTATTGGTATCAAAAAAAAAAAAAAAAGAAATTCTTGACAGAATTTAAATGAGAGATGAACCAACATGGCATTGAGTTTCCAGTTTAAAAGGCTGCACTATCGGGCTGGATGGTTCTACTGTAGATAATGTAATCTGGGCGAGTTGGAAGCAACAGTGACTTATCCACCATGCCTATAAACTCACTCTGATGTGTCCCAGCAGTGTAACCGTTAACACACACTATAATTGTAACTGAAGAGCACATTCTAAATGTGTGTGGTGATAGACAGGTGCTGCAGTTTCTCATTGCGCTCAATGGGATATTTACCAGCCTTCGGGAAAGATCAACCTCTCAACTGTAGCTATGGAAGTGCACGATTGTGGGCGGAGCCTGGGGAGATCGGTTAAATGCACCAGTGAGTTAATAATTCTTAGAAATCCGTATTCTCTTTTTTACAGTGTAATTGTTTTGTGTTCTAGAGGCAGAACCTGTATTCTAAAGGGCTTTCAGTGTTAGATGTTTTTTTGCCCAGCTGTGTACAGTGTGTATCTGACTAGGCTCATCAAAACTTGATCTTTCCTGGGTAGTCTTTTAAAGGGGAATTCCACCAATATTTTTTTCTTTCCATTTAAACACCCCATAATTCAATGTTTGAGATATAAACAAAGTCATCGAGTGGGTTTGGTGTGAAGTGGTTCATTGTAGATTCCTTTACAGTGGTGGTGAATGGAACCAGAGATCTGCAGCAGTAATGTAGCCATTGATTATAGCTCAAATTGATCTGGAATGTTTATAATCTTAAATCTAAACTTCTTCATGGGCTATTTTGCCACACAGCACCCTGCATGTACCTCCAAAATAGATTTAGTTTTAGACCAAAAGCTTTTCAGAACAACGTCTCAGGCAACACTTTCATAAATAGTTTTGTAAGGGTTCTTTAGAGCCAGATGTCTAGTTCCATTCACTCATGTGAACTCTTTACAATGGAGTGTTTTGCCCCAAACCCACTCTGACTGACTCTGTTTACATATTAACCACTTAATTATGCAGGGATTGTGGTGGAGTTCCCCTTTAATTTCACATTTATGGAGCTCTTTTTTATATGCAAGTGAGTGAGGTTGGGGGTGTAAGTGAAGTGAAAGTGATCATTCGGTCGTACGTGAACACACCACTGCACACAGTGTGAACAGCACGAAATTCAACCTCTGCATTTAACCCATTCACCAAGTGAAGCAGGGGGCAGCCAGGAACACCGCGCCCTGGGAGCAGTGTGTGGGGACGGTACCTTGCTCAGGGTACCTCAGAGGTGCCCTAACCACTAGGCTACCAACTGCCCCAGTCTGTTTGGTAAGTCTGTTTACCTCCAGTTTGTCTTTTACTTTGAGAGAGTGTGTATGTTCAATTTGGGGAACAATAACTCATCCTCAGCGTTTTGACTGTTCAGCATTCAGTAAGTTCATGTGGTTTGTCTTCTACACACACAGTACAGCCTCTGTTGGTCACCCAGCTCTCAGAGGTCCTACGTCCTGCAATGTTTTTGTTTGTGTAAACATGATTAGCGTCTAAGGAAAACCATTGAGCTGTATTAAAGTAGCGGCTGAAACTTTGACTCATTAAATCATTCCTTTGAAGACTTACTCACTGCGTAATGACTTTGTCTTGTTCAAAACTTGCTGTCATACTGTCATTACAGATAAGGAGAACAGGTTTTTACTTTATGCCCCCTTACAGTGATGGCCTTCCCAGCAAAGAGTGGAGGTTTAGTTAAATTAAATGGTTTTCAGTGACTGTGCCCTAATATTTGCAGTGTTGAGTGAAATATAGGCTGGGCTTCCACTTTATTAGAAATGCCTTCCTAAGGCTTCCACTCATTGGCAAGTTATCAGAAACACCTAATTCGTGCTTCCACTGACTGGACACCTACCTTGTAGCTCCTCCTTCCTGGTGTAAAGTTGAAGATTGTTGCCCATCTCTTGAAATACATGTGCATTACCTCCTCGGTCTTCATGACAGGTCAGTTTCTGAGATTTTCTTTCTGCTGTGGGCCCACTACGCCTCAAGCAATGGCACTGACCTGTAAAACCCAGCAACGCACAGTTGGTGTGTTTCAAAAGAAGTACAGGAAGACCCAGTGATGTGGCCAAGAACAAAGAGAGGGTCAGGAAACACCCTGCTGTTCTTTCCCTCACCCCAGTTGTCCCACAGGTAAAAATAGGTGACGTATCCATGCCACCTTTTAAAGGGCCTATCATTTTGTAGTGCAATTTCTGTACATGGACATGGAAGCAAATGTTAGGCTTTACATTAAATGTAAGACTGTTCATGAAATAAATCAACTTGATGCCACAGTTTAGTTCACTAAGCATCATCATCTCATTTAGGGTTTATTCGGTGAAGTACTCTTGTTCGCTGGTCTATAGAGGGTGCTGTTACACAAAGCATGGTCAGCCTGCAGCCTGCGCCTGGTTTTAATCACTCAGTTTTGAGGTGTATGAGGAGGGCTTTATGTTGTGCTCTCCTCGCCGTGGGCTTGTTTATCTGGGGCTGTACAGTTCTCCAGGGTTTCATTTTATGTGGACTTTAGGATAGTTTAGAATAGTGGTCCCTTATCTCAGCCCCTGGAGGCCCACTGGCCTCTCTGGCTTTCCTGTTCTAAACCATCTGAGGAAAGCCTTTGTAAGCAACCCATGTGTGTTACATCAAGTTAAAGCAATAATTCTGCAAAACACACTTTTGCTTGTCTTTACTTTCAAAATACCAAAAAAAAGTCGTTGAATTTAGCCCTAGAGCTACAAGGCTAATTTAGCTAGCAAGAAATTGAAGCTTATACTGCACCAATTAGTACCATGCCAACTGCATGCCTGACAATAAAACTTGCTTAAGCAAGTCTATTGTAGGTAACTGGGCTTTGAGGTGTGTGGTGCAGTATGGAGTGCTAATTGGTGTACATGTTGCATGTTAGCCACATTAGCCTAGTAGCTCCAGTGCCCAAACTACTGAAGCCATTCTTGTGTGGGGTGGGATCAGGTCAGGGGTCGGTCAAATGTCAATATCTGTGATCAGATTAAAGTGGTCTAGGTTGAAAGCTCTATATTAGTCAGTTGAGACGACTTATTTACCCTATAGATGCAGATCTGTTGCTGATAGCTTTTCTACCATTATCTTTAGTCAAACCGCATTAAAACAGATGTACCCATTAAAAAGAATCTGCACATCATGTTTTAAATGCCACATCGTGTTTTCATACGTTTAATGAAGTCTCAACAGTGTTTATTCGTCTTTATTATTCTGAAAGGGATTTTGGGGTCCTTGATTAGGATTTACGACTTAGAATTTCGAAAATGGGTAGATTACTCAGTTTGTAATAGAATCAGTAGACCATTCTTACCCTGATTATGTATCTTTAATCATCAAATTATGTGCATTACTTAGGAACAATTGATATTGGTAGCTCTAATTACTGTACTTGATCAGTACTCATTCATTTGCAGATTAATTGATTATCAATAGGGGCGGTTCTTAAATGACTTGATTACTAAAATAATTAACAGTGATTGTAATTATCGAATAAATCAAGTTAATGGACAGACTATTTGATTTTAATATTGTCCGCGGCTATTGTTTCCCGGAATGATCCGAGTGATTGATTACTAAGAACTAATGGCGGCGGTCACTTGTCTAATGATCAAGGTTATTGATCTATGATTTGAATATTCCTTGAACACTGGAAGGTCTTAGTGAATATTCAATTAATCATAAAATCTGCTCCTAATTACTAATATTATCAAGGGTTAAATAACAGTTTACTCGTTAAAAATATGATCAGTAAATTCTCTACAAAACCTACAATTCCAGGCAGAGCAGCTTCATCCAGTAACAGTGGACTCATGCAGTAGCTGGTGATTTCCAGTTTGTTCCAGTTTAAAGCACAGTCTCTTCATCAAGCTCTTCTGGTGGGTCTTCCACTGAAGTTCCTACAGATGTGAGTCATAAAAACACACCAAAACACATCAGTCACTGGCTCAGTGTAGAGGTGAGCAGATCTCATTCCAGATGATCCCCAGCAGGAGTATCAGCTTCTTTCTGGAATCTCAGGAACGCCAGCTGTTACCATGGTGATCTTCAATAGTCTACTGCTTTATAAATGGGCCTGCTAGACTCTTGTGCAACTTCTGTGCACAACACGTTATTGTGCAGGTTACCTGCATAGGCGTTTAACTGTTTTTAAAAAGCAGTGTGTATTAATGAGGAGCTTATTTATCTTAAAGGGTCTGTTTCCCGGACCTGGATTAAGACTAGTCCTGGATTACGTAGTGCTGTAAATGGAGATTTTCCTCTGAAAAGGAAAGGGTAGTCTGAGACTTAATCCCTGTCTGGGAAACCGACCCATAGTGTTTACAAGGTGTACTTAGGAATGTAGTATCAGTTTTATAATGGAGCCCCTCAAACTCAAACTAGGTTTTCATAGAACCAATAAATGGGACTCTGCCTTTTAAGCTCCATAGTATGGGAATGATGCTTCATATCCGTGTAATAAAAGGAACCAATACTCACCCTGGACTCTCACCCCAGAGTCTCGACTCAGACTTGCACCTCAGATTTACATTATAGACTAGACTCTCAACCCAGAGACTCCAGACTTGACTCAGACTCTCACCCCATATCTTTGAATTGGACTTGTGCGTTAGAGACTCAAGACTCAGACTCCCAACACAGAAAGCTCCAGCTCCAGCTCCACGCACCCAAGAGAATTAAGACATGACTAGACTCTGACTCCCATCTCAAACTTAAGAAGCAACTCATGCTCAAAACACTCCCACCCTGTAGATTTGAGATTAGATGCACTCGCACACCCGAGACGTGATACTTGACTGAGACTTGCAGCCTGAGAGACTTGAGACCCAGACTTTTAACCAATCGATAACCAAGAGAGTTGAAGCGCAATTCGGAATCGCAAGCCAGAGACTTGAGACTCCACTCTCAGAAACACAAAATTGATTTGAACTAACAAAAATAAATAAAAACTAAAGACTGGGCTTGGTCTCAACTTGTGACCATCACTGTCACTTGGAACTGGAATTGGAGTCGAGTCATATCTGAAGAAGAACAGCCCCAGCAGGACTGTAAGTAAGCCAGTTGGGAATGTTTTGGTAGCTGTTTTCTCTTCTCGAGAAGCTCCCTTCTGAGCACTGGTGGCGATGTACAGATGTGGGCGGAGCCAAACTGACCTTGACCTCATTTTCCAGACCACCTGCTTTCTCCTGGAGCTGCTGGAGGACAACCTTTGACCCCCTGGGCTTCGGGCTGTGGTCCTGGCCCTGAGATGAGGAGATTTATTGTGTTTTTCAGGAAATGAGAACAGCCCCTGAATGAGAGGGAGTAAAACCCAAGCCCTGCGGCCACTCCAAACATGCAGTTCCTGTTCCTGCGCAGTGTTTTCGTTTGAGAGATAGGAGTCATTCTTGCTCCTGTATGGCAGGACAAACTAATGCACTCCAGGCCTCTGAGCTGCCAGAGACCAGTTGCTCTCAGGTATTCACTGAATTTATGGAAGCATTTTACAGTTAGGCCCATTTCCCACACACACGTTTGCTCCACTGGTTCCACTGTGGTGTATTCTTAATGTAATACGTCACTTCCCAACCTGTAGCAGTTTGCGGCCCAAACAACAGACCCAAGCAACAAAAGATCGTCACTCTTCATTTAATTGTCAGCAAACTATCTGGTGGAACTGGTGGATTAGGATTTGTGAGCTTAAAGTGCAGTTGCATCTATTTCTTAGACTTATTTAAAGAAAGTTGAGCCAAAAAACCCCAAAGCATCTTCAGTGGACAATCCATATAAAGTGTTAAAGCACTCGATTGTTTACAGTGAAACAAAAATAACAATCAATGCCAATGCGACACAATAAACACAAAAATAGCTGTTTGTAGACATTTCTCCATGACGGGAGTCCATGCAATTAAAAAGAAATTTGACATTAGTTTACTCTGGAAATATAAAACGTTCCTAGTGTTTGGCCTGATCAATCAGCAAGCTCGACCAATATATGATGTTTTATTTTTAACCTTAAGTGATCACAACAGCAGCAGTTGTCATTTATAATTATTTTTGGTTGAATGTCTGTAGATGCCAACAAAAAAAGGAATACAATCACGGCCCACGGGGTGAAAACCAGCTCATTCTTTTGGAAAGGCCAATGGAATATATTAATACTGGGCAACACTAGAAATTTTAATCGCGATTAAGCGCATGGTTTTCTGCGATTATTGCTATTGTTATGTTGTTATATGCAAAATTAAATAATTCAAGAACAGTATATTGTGCACTTGTATTTTTAAAGTGCTGTTATATGAATCTTTGTGCAATAACTGGTTTGCAAACACTTTTTAAAAAAAATGAGCTTTTTAACAGCAGTGTTCCCTTTAACACAGTTAGTTAAAATGTTTCTTGTAAATCTCAACATAAACATGAATGTAATCAAATCAAATATGAAACCAAAGCTATTTGCCCCTGCAGGGCATTCACGTTTTATCTAGTTTGTTATAGAAAAGTCCAGAGCATACGATAGTCTATGTATCTGAATGCAATGTCATTAAAGTCCCTGTTGGTGTAACGGTCATGAATTGTATTACTTTTCTTTACCGTAAAATGGCTTGAAAAAGCTTTGTCTGACTGAAGCCTGTCTTTCCTTAGTTGTATTCATTGAAATAAAAGAAGATAAGCTGTCAAGCTCCTGATCTGTTCCTCAGGAACGGAAGCGAATACATCATTTGTGAACACTTGAATACTTATCATTAAATCATTAAAAAAAAGAACAGACGTAAGTATTTGGTCTTGGTTTCATTTATATGTCCGCTTATAACAGGGGTCACAACTAGAGGGGAAAAATAAATCGATCATAGTATCATGATGTTTTTCTGCACAATATCAATACAGTGGCATCAACCAGGGTAATACTTTACTAGAGTCATCAGGGGGCGTTGTTTGAGTCTATCCAACAATTATATGGCAAAAAGCAGAGAAACACCCTGGACAGACCACAGATCAAGTTTCTGATTTATTAAGTTAATTTTGTTCAATCATTTTAAGTTAATTTAATATACTTGAATTTTGGTACACGTGTCCACAAGGTGGCGCCAGACCTTGTTCTTCTCTTGCATCAACACGGAAACTGGAAAGTAAGTCAGTCACTTTGAAACAAATTACATGTTATTTCCTGCAGTCTACTTCACCTCTATGTAAGACATGTAAGAGACACCACTTTCTAGCTGTCATTCGGTTAAATCACACTAATGTTTGTAAACAGAAACTAGTAAAAGCTGTAATTAAAACATTCTTCTGTATTTATTTAGTTGGAAGTGTTTGGACAGAAGTAGTCGTGGCCCACAAAGAAGTCATTATCTCCACCCTGGTCCAGGTGGCCTCCAGCTTTTCACATCGAGGTGAAAACACTGCTCCCACCACACCTGATCCACTAATCAGCTCGTTAACAAGCCCGGACTGTACTGAAGTGGCTTCTTAAAGAACTTGAACGTGCTGGGCAAGGTGGGAAATACTGGAATATCTTCATCTTCTCAGTGTTTCTCCTGGGGCACTACTGCCCTCCAGATTGTGGTGTTCGCTTCTCTAACATAGTTTCCTAATCTTGGTAACCACTGCCCTACTTATTTAAGTGCTTTCCCTTATTTGAGAAATGAACTTCAACAGTGTAAGGGTGTGTTAAGGAGCTGATTAGTTGGATCAGGTATGTCAGGAGCAGGACTTGAAGACACTTCTTACAAAATGCATTTCCCCTCAACAGCTCGTTGATTAATTATGTGCTGGAAGCAGGTCTGCTGTAACACCAGGTGGTCATCAACCGTCTTCCTGGAGATCCACCTTCTAGCACACAAATGGATCTGACTAAGCCAATCAAGGTCATCAGAAGAACATAATGAGTTGAGGAAGGTGCATCAGGTGGGCCACTGGAACGCTGAGCTCCGAAGACTGCTCTAAAATTGCTCAAGGTTACGGTCATCAGCAGGTGTGAACATGTCCATGGACCACCGTCCAAAATATATCAACGTTTAAACTGCGTTTTCCAGTTCCTGAGGCTCACTGCCCCACACATCTATTTTCACTGCTCCCAACACATGTGATCCAACTAATCAGCTGGTTATGAAGCCCTTACTGGGTAGTAGAGGGTTCGATGAAGAAGAGTAGGCACTAAAAGCACCAGGATTGGGGATAAAAGTGCTGCATTGTGTTATTTGAGCAACTCATTAGGTTTAAGGAATCTTCACATAACAGTTTATTTGCTTGGTTAGGGTTCATTCACAGATCGTTTATGAAGGTTCTTTAAACTTTACTGATGTATCTCATTTACAAAAGTGGTTCTCTAAAGAACAAACGACTGAGAGGTTCTTTGGGGAAACCAGAAAAGTTCTATGGCTTCAAGCAAAGATCCCTTCCTGTCAGTTTTTACAATATAAAAAGGCAAATGTTCAATTTCTATATGTACTGAATTCAATAAAAGTTGTCCCACAAGAAGACCGGTGATGCTTAACCATAAGTTCTACACTCATGAAACTGGAACAGCGTGCACGTGTGTGTGTGTGTGTGTGTGTGTGTGTGTGTGTGTGTGTGTGTGCGCGCTTGGGAGATTTTGAGGCAAATCAACATTACTTTTGATTCAAACACATGAAACAGGTTTACAAATGGGAGTCGTCAGAACCTCACTGACGGTCCACCAGCTGAAACCAAGCTGCTGCAGAACATGTTCTAATGAAAATCACACTATAATCTTTACCTCATCCACCACTGATCTTATCCAGAGCTCCTAAAGTCTTTGTTCTGTTCGGTCCATTCAAGTCTTCTTGTTCTGTCAACAAGAAGCCAAAGGACCAACCAAAGCACCAAACTTCAAAGAAGCAGCACTTATGAACCTGACTGTTGCAGATGGTTCAAAGCAATTTGGCAATTTCTTCCAGTTTAAATAAAGATTCGTCTGAACCTGAGTCACTTATAGTTGATATTGTTCCTCTAACCAGGAGTACTCAAGATCTCATAACAAAGCATGTTTTTGTCCAAGATGGACTTATCTACCAAACTTCCAATCTTCGAGACAAACCCCCCAAAAAAAGCTTGGTGAGGGTGAGAGACTTGGTGGTGTAGTGATAAAGTCCTCGCCTCTAATACAGGAGGGTCTTGGTTCAAATCTTGCCGAAGATGCTGGAAGGAACAAACTTTAAAGACAGTTAAACCTAACAAACTTAAACAGTTGGTTCCTAAGGTCTAAAAACACTCGAACCCAAAATGTCTGTTCTGTTCTTTCATACTGTCTCAAAAGTTCGACGCCATTTTTTCCACAGTAAAACCCCCTGCTGTCTCTGGTTTCAGGCTCTATAACCCCAGCGTTTCACCGCTCAGGAGCCCGGGGGGGGCTGACGCTAATGTTCCCCCCCCTTGTTCGGTATTGGTGTTTGTGGAGACCCCTGCCCAGGACTCGAACCCATGACCTCTGAATCTTTGAGGCAAGGCTCTAACCACTGAGCCACAGGATCCCACACTGGGCAAGCCATTTTTTGGACATTTGACTTTCATGTGAGGTCTTATGTTCAAGACATAAAGCTAAAGACTGAGACTAGAACCAACAACTTCCAGCTCTTGGTGACATTGCCCTTACCACTGTGCCACAGAAACCTTATGGACACTGACCCTTTTTTTTTAAAATTTGACTTTAGGTTTAGGTCTGCAGTTCAAGCGATAAAGCTAAAGAAACAGACTAGAAACAGCAACTTCCAGGTCTTGGAGACATTGCTCTAACCACTGAGCTATAGGACTCTGCAGTTTGCTAACCTTTTTTTTTTGGAAATTTGACTTTCAGGTGAGGTCTTATGTTCAAGACATAAAGCAAAAGACTCAGACTAGAACCGGCAACTTCTAGGTCTTGGAGACATTGCTCTTGCTACTGAGCCACAGAAACCCCACTCCTTGCCAGGCTTTTTTTGGAAAATTTATTTTCTGATGAGGTCTGCTGTTCAAGAGAAAATGCTAAGGCCAGAGATTAGAACCCACAACCTCCAGGCCTTGGAGACATTGTTCTTACTAATAAGCCACAGGACTCCATGTATTGCACATCTTTCTTTGGGCATTTGACTTTCAGATGGGGTCTGCTGTTAAAGACATAACACAAAAAAAATCAGATTAGAACCAGCAACCTTCAGAGCGCAAAGCCATTGCTCTTACCACTGAGCCACTTAACCCCGCGCGTTACAAGCCTTTGCTTTGGGAATTTGAATTTCAGATGAGGTCTGAAAAAGTTAAAGACTCAGATCAGAACCTGGAACCTCCAGGTCTTGGATGCAGTGCTTTTACCACTGAACCACACAGCTATCATGCCAGAGAGCCAACCGGGAGGCTCTGCTCATTTTTTTGGATATTTGACTTTCAGATTAAGTGTGACATGCAAAACTAAAAAATAAAGACTTTGGTGTGAACCCAAAACCTTCTGGTTCTGAGGCCACAGCTGAAATTGAAACAGCCCACATGTTTTTTGATATCTGACTTTCAGATGAAGTCTCCCATGTAAGCCATAAAACTAAAGACTTGGGTTTGATCCCATGTTTCTGAAGCCACAGCTTAAACAAGTGAGCTACATGGCTTGACCTTCCTTTCTATATGCATCTATCAGATGCCTAAATCATCTCAGCCTGAAGAAGCCTGAGTTTGAAATGAACAAATATAAAGAGTCATTGAAGTGAGCCAATGCTAACCTTCCCTTAATGCAGGAAGACTGCAAGCCCACAAAACTTCTGGCTCTCATGAACAATCTATAGTACAAGCTGAGCCCAAATCCACGGTTGCCAAACCTGTGACAAGTCCCTGGAGACCACGCTTCTGCAGACATCAGCATTTTCTCTCCTTTGACCATCTGAGCTCAGCTCACAAAAGCTTCACCGACTCACAGATGAGTTTAATCAGATGTGATTGATTATGTTTAAATGCACGTGGACAAATTACTGAAAAATCCATAAATCCATTACATCTCAGTTAAAAGAGTCTTTAGATTATTCCATCAATGATGTGTAGCTATGATGTTTACATAAAAAGGTCAAAAGCTCCAACCAGTTGGCTGAAATTAAATGAAGCAGGCAGAGCACTGTTAGTTTAATGTGAGCTACTGAAATTTAAGTTCATTTAAAAGTTCATTTAAATGTAATCTATCTAAACTTGGAGTAACTACTATTTATTAAGATTTATTTAACTTGGAGTAAAGGTATTCGTGTTTTTAAGAAAGGAATAAATGTTTTACAGTTGTATAAATGCAAATTTTTCAAATTAACTGTAGTTTTTTCCCACCTTTAATGAGTTAATCTGGTACTTATGATACATAAAACCACTAATTATCCACTTCTCCTCAATACTACATGAAGAGTTGTGTGGAGCCGAAGGCCGTATCGAATCACAGACAGACAAAATAAGTCCTTTTGAAAGGACAAACTACCGTTGAATGACTTGAAAGAAATGAACAGCCTCGAACTGTTGAATGTGACGATACGATTTGGTTTGCAAACGCTTTACACAAATAAGGAGCTTTTTAACAGCAGTCTTCCCTTTAACACAGTTACATTTATAGCATTTAGCAGATGCTAAACGCTTCCATTCCCTACAGGGGACAGTCTCCTTGGAACAACTTGGGGTTGAGGGTCTTGCTCAGGAACCCAGTGGTGGTATACTAAAGGAAGGATTTGGACCCATGACCTCTTAGTCTAAAGTCAAATACACTACCCACTAGACCACCACCACTCCACAGCTGCAGGTCAAATATTTCTTGTAAATCTCAACTTAAACATTAGTGTAATCAAATCAAATATAAAAGCAAAAGTATTTGCCACTGCAGGGCATTCACGCTTTATCTAGCTGTTTATAGAAATACAAGTTCCCCAGAGACCAGAGCATGGAGGGCGGTACCATTATAGCAGCTGCAAAGCTGTGATAAGTCCCTGGAGGACCACACTTCTGCAGACATCTGCACTTCTTCTCCTCTATAAATCTTTGCATCTGAATGTAGTGTCACTAAAGTCCCTGTTGGTGTAATGGTCAGGCGTCCCATTGCTTTTGTTCATATAATATGACCCCCGCCAAAACCACCCGAGAGCATACTTTTTCTGAAACTGTGTCTTTAGACCATTATGATATAAGCGAATCTCGTGATTGGCTTCTATGCACTAGGCCCTATTTAGAAAGTATATTGGGCTGAAACACTATAAGATGGGTTTGAATGGTCGGAGCCAAACTACAGTAGGCTAAATAGCTAGTAAATGTATGTAAATTGGTTTTCCATGATAGGAGCCCTAGAACGACCCATGATTAGAGGTGAATTTGTGGTGGTCTGGGTATGCAGTTAGCAGTGGTGGGGTATAGGCCGAAGCTTCCATTACATGTTAGCTACATTAGCCTCTTAGCCTTTAGCTCCAGGGCTAAAACTAAAAAAGACATCAAACACATCTTGGCTAACTAATACACTATCATGTTACATTGTGTAAAGTAAGGGAGTGTAAGAGGGAGTAAAGTTTGACTGGAGGCCAAACCGTCGCTAAAGTCCAGTTTTTCACACATCTGTGGGATCTGGTCTGTAAACCTCAGCCTCGTTTGAAGTCGTTGTTCTTCACAAGGGAAGGGAAGAGGAACCTTGGTGTACCACTTTATGAAAATGCTGTGTTTAATAAAATGTAACTTATTGGAGGATTAAACCGATATCCGGCACATTCCTCTGTGTCACGCATGTGGTCGTCTCCCTGCAGGACTCGCCGAAGGCCAGGCGGTTTCAGGCTTGCGTTGAGTTTCGAATGCTGCTCTTTTAGAAAGATGGTCCATTAATCTGTGTGTGTTACCCCTGAATCCTCCTGCCAGGCTCCTGGTTTCCACCATGAATAATTTTCTTCATAGAAGAAAGTGAAGAAAGTTGAGGCAGAGAAGAGCTGCACTGTTAAACGATGGGAGGAATAGTGTCTTGCAAGACCCCTGGGAATAGGCAACTTTGGGACACCTGAAATCCAAAAATAGTAAATAAGTAAGCAAACCACATCCTTAGAAAGCATTTAAAAATAATTTCAAATGAGTTCAAATGAGCAGTGGAGACACAATAAGTAAACAGCAACATCTGAGCATTAACAGTATGAATGTGGGCTGAGCACAGTGATAGCCAGGGGATCTGTTAAACCTCATCCACGCTTGTTAATGGCAAGTACAGTTCACTGCTGCTCTTTTCACTTTAGTTTTATAACTGCTCATTTTTGTAACATGAAATTAATGAACAGATTTTAAACCATTCATGAACCCCTTGTTACCAATATTACCTTACTGAAGGCTAGTGTTCATAAGGCACATAACAGGTACATTTCCTTTCATACGAACTGACATAAGCATCTGGAACATTTAGGCAGCGGATGGCCTAATGGTTAGGGTGTTGCTCCTGTGATCAGAAGGTTGTGGGTTCAAAGCCCAGGACTACTAGCAGCCTCAATGAGGTACCATGACCACCCCCACTGCTCAAATGCCATGAACAATTTCACACTGTGTGGTGACTGACATTTTATACTTATAAAGACGTATTCCAAAAAGCATAAGTCGTAACGTTTTCTGTGGTTAAAGAACATAAAAACGAACTAAATCAGACTTTATGACCAGTGACACTTGCTGACTTTGAGTCAACCCCGAATTGATTTGCTTGACAGGATTTGGAGTTGCCTTCTTCTTGAATTAATCTGTAACTGACTCAGCATGAGTTGAAATTGCCCTTAACTGCCTCGCTACTCAACTCTGACTCAACACAAAGTGACACAGATTCTGACTCACCCTTGGATTTGCCCTTGACTGGCCGGCCATTCAACTTTGATGCGACTCCTGAATGGGGAAGCGAAGCGTTGGCCTTATTGTCAGGAGATTGCAAGTTCAAGTCCTGGTGATGCTGCATCCATCCTGGCTTTGTTCTCTTTTGGTGTGTAGGATGGCAACCCCTCCCTCATCTCCCCATCACTGAGCACAATGATAGCCAGGGTATCTGATAAACCTCCTCCAAGTTAATGACCTTGCATAGCAGCAGTTGAAAAATAAGCAGTGGAGCTTCATGTGACCTTCACATGTTCATCTTCACTCTCCCTGTCTTCATTTTGGGGGAGTCCTAGCTAGTGGATACAACTGGTGATGACTAAATTGGACACAAAATCTGGAAAAATTCACATAAATGACTAAATAAATTGACCTTCTGTAGATGATCAGTACCTCGATGAGAAGTAACAGAGAAAAGCAATGTGTTATTAGCAGAAATGTTCTACTTTAGTTCAAATGTTGACTTCACAATCGTATACCTGTAAGAGAAGACATTCTTTTTCATCCTCTGTTATCTGTTATCAACTCTAAAAATGCACATTTAAGTCCCTAAACATTCCTTCAGTTGCATTATTCATTAGACCATAATGTCCTTATACCATCAGCTTGGGTTAGTCACAGATTGTCAGTTTCATGCTAAAAACTCAACTTGTTACTCTTTTTAATGAAGGTCAGCAACAAGAGCCTATAATAATAAACTATTGTGTTAGAACTCTTTATGATGGAGGACAAACTGCATGTTCTCTAAGATTCAGTTGCTGAAAAATAATGAACTATGAGCTAAATGGGATCATGGGAGAATGGAATTTGTTAAGATGGTTTAGGTTTTGAACAGTAAACCACAAATACTGACTCTGCACTTTCTTAACACCTTGTTTATGTTTGTCGTCTGTCATTTAGACACTTCAGCCTCTGAATAAGCTCAGAAATATCTGCGGTATTTCTCCCAGCATGCAGTTCACACGGTGTGTTATTCTTTCTTGAATATTATCAGCATGTCCTGGCCTTGATTGTTCCTTTCTTTTGTTCCTGTTTGCTGTCTTTGCTTTCATATTTCTGCTGGGTAGTCACTTCAGCCAAGATTGTTTTTACCCATCCATCGTCACAAAACACACACGCACTGACTGTCGGGATTTGGCAGAAAACCACCAGCAGTCCATTTCCAATCCAAACAAAGGGGACTGGACTATTGGAGAGCATTATAATAGACAGTAATGTCTTTATTAACATACAACAAAATACTCCAACAAAAGGAGCACTGAAGGAGAAATAAATGTCCAATCACTGTTTTTATCATTTCATTCCAGTGCAGACATCCACCTCACATTTACAGAAATGATGTCTTTAGACAAAAATGTAAGTATTAACAGAAAACAGTTCTCTTTCTCTTTCGCAATCGGGTCCGAACTGTTCTGGAACATTTCCAGGTCTGCATGATCATGTGCAGATTTCAGACTCATTTCTGAGAATCTTCTCCAGCAGAGGAGTTAAGCGTGGGTTGCAAAAATGGAGATGATTGTGATACAATTTCTTTGTTTGTTCTCTGAGAATCTGCTGTTTCTGGCCCTTTCAGATACTGGAGCTCTTTTCTAGCGACTGCTGGCTTCTCTCATATCTTCCTGATTGTGTATCTTAAAGCAGAATATAGTGTGAAGTGCTTGACGTGTCTAAAATAAGTGACTGCAGTGCGTTGCAGACATGATGATGGTTACATGCTTACGGAATGTAATTTTTAAAGCCACCCAATGGCCTCGATTTTGAAACAGCACTCTTACTGATTCACTGGTGCTGATAAGGCCAGTTACATACGTATGAAATTTAGTTTAGAATGATATTGAAATACTCAAATACACTAATACTCTATATATAATGCTATTCAGTGCTAAAGAATTCAGTAGTTAATGCACGGGCAAGGGCCTATGTGGGGGTAAACTGTGATGATTTTATGAAGTAACTTGTGTCAGATTTGGGATGGTCACCAGAGATATTTGTAATCAGTTCAACATTGTGACGATGTTTTAGACACAATTAGCAGGACTTCACTTAATCTCTTTCAGAGGGGTCCTTTTTTGCACAGGGTAGACGTATCTGCAAGGGTAATGGGACGACAGAGCAGATGCTTTTACTGGCTGCAGACTGCAAACAAAGTTCTGCGAAAGATTTTGTAAAAACAGAAATAGCCATCGGTGTCGCCACAGTGAATAATTCTGTTGAAAAGAAAAATATTAAATGAAAGAAGGGCCAAGAACAGATACCTGAGGCACACCTTATGTAATGGGGAGGGTTTGTGTTTCTGCAAAGAAATGAAATGTTGCCCGGCAATGAAGGACAATTTTCTTCAATAGGTTTTAAATTAATCAACCCTAACTCAATTATAATATTGCAATACCTGTGCAGGTTCATTTTGTGGAAAACATAAACATAGTGTCTGAATCTTTGTGACAATAGCTACATTTTTCTAGACATTCATTTTTCTATGATTGTGTTGTAGGAATTTCTTTTGAATTCATAAACGCAAACGCTCTAGTTATGCAAGGTGTCCAGGGATCTACACTTGGCCCTTTTTTTTTTGTAATATACATGTGTGATTTTCTTTTCAAGCCTAATTTAGTCTCCAATTCCACCCACTAGCTGTAGTACCCCTCCCATAATGCAATACCACCAAATGAAGGCGAAGGTTAACATGCATTTCCACAGAGTTAATTGAATCTTCGTCATTTCTTAATGAATTGACGTCAATGGACATGTTAATGAGCTTTTCGGATAATGCTTACTGCCAATTCATGTGCCAACTTAACATGCCATCCCACCCGCCAAGTGAGAGCAAAGCCAATTAGGCTTTCTTTGACTGGAGGTCAAACTTGCGATTTCCCAATAATGGGGCCAACAAATGTGCCACTCTGGAGCTGCATGCTTATAATTGCTGTACAGGAGCACTGACATATATTTACATTTCCTAAGCATAGCACCTTGTTAGTCTTTAAGGTATAACACACTGACAGACATGTTCATTCATTATTTTATCCCAAAAATAGGCTCATTCATGTCAAGAACACACGTAAAACAGGGACGTTCCCAAACTTTTGCCATAACAAATCCGACCAGAGCAGTGCCAGTAAGTGGGTGAGGGACATGTCAGGAAAATCAGGGTTACATCAGGTTCAAATACTGAACTAAGATCAGGGAGGAGAGCGTCCTTACTGAAACTGATAAACTATCTCAGCACAGTGGAATGAAAGCAAAACAGACTGTAACAGCTGGTAAGATTATTGGGAAAATGGGAGTGTAAAGGGAAGGCCACTGCACTTGCCAGCACGTTCCCTGGAAAAGGGAATATTGAGACTGAGCTGCCATTATTTAACTTCTAGAGTCATTCCTGATAAACATGAGCTACACTGGGTATTCGTGGTCTACTGGTCTGCTTCACAACACTGACATAACCACGTCATAAACATGCCATTGTCATATACTTGCCATGACAGATTTTGTTTAGCAATCTAACAGTGCAAAGCCATAAAACTGAGTAAGGACTGTACGGATACGTCCCTACCAATATCCTGTGAATACTGAAATGTGTCTAACAAGAATTTGAAAACCACTGTTGATTAACGGCTGTGTCTCTACCGTGAGTCCCGTCTTCGTAACCCAGACTCTATATAGGGTTGGCTTTTCTGTTTCTTGCTAGCATGTGATTGGCTGAAGCTCTAACATATTTTAAGAAGCTCCAAAGCTCAGTACAGTAGTAGGATGAGTTTATACAAACAATTCTGCTCTAAAAATATGAAACATATTGCATTTGGTGTTGATTCAGGAAGAGACTAGTGTTTCCTGAAATAATGATATTCATAAAGTATCGCAAAACTCCGTCCTTGTATTTCTGATGTGGAAACAGTATCTCTATGTTTAGATGGAAATGCACATTTCTAGACCACTGGTTTGAAAATGTACCATCAAATGCTCAGGGTGCCAGTCCGGTGACAAATTAAAATAAAGAATTTCTTGTGTTCTGTGTTTACGGTACTTTATTATTAGTTACGTGGACGACAGTACCAGCCTGTTGGTTCTCCCATATGTACTAAGTACATGTATGTTAGTGTTTGAAAGATGTTATTAATCACACTATGGCTGCAGTAAAGTTATCGCTTTTGTGTTCCCCTCAATGTCAAAATCGAACCGTATTTCCTGCTTTTCTTTTGAGATGGTTGTTGAGGTAAACTTAGCTGGCAGTAACTTAAAAGCAGGTTTTGAGTTTAGCGCAGCTTTACAGGTTTGAAGAACAGATGTAGTCTAAGCACTGATGTATGTTACTCTGGATAAGAGCATCTGCTAAATGCCATAAGCTTAATCATAAAGGTAAACCTACACCCTTGTAACAATGTCAGTATCATCACCAATTACTGTCGTGTGCAATAATGTCATAATAGCTTACGTCACATGCCGTTTTCTACTGTGTTCTCTGGTAAGCTGTCATACATTATGACAGATGTTACTATTACTTACACTCACATAGCACTGTTATATTCATGAACATAATCTTTCATTACAGCGCATGATTGTTTGATGTATGTCAGTTTATTGCATGCAAACAGTTCATCATGCAATGATGGAATTTTAACTCTAGGGTCAAGTCAGCTTGACCTAATGCAGGTTTCTTCAAATCTGGGGATAAAAAGCTTTTCAGATCAGATGGAAGAGAGCCCGAAACAACAAGCTTCTGTCAGAAGTCGGCCGAGATAATGAACAGGCGATTCTTGAGAAGACGGGGAGCAGCGCTTGGCTGATGAGGTGCTGAGTTAAATAACATAACCAGCTCTGCGGCGAAGGCCCGGCTGCTGGGAGGGAAGTTAGAGCGAGAGTAAACAGAGCGCTCATGAGGAAATATCACAGGAGGGAATCTGGGGGCGATCGGTGATACTGGAAGAGCTCTCGGCTGCTTCGCTTCTGACCTCATCCACACATTTAATCTCCATGGTGGAGAAACGCTGCCAGATAGGATCAGTTTTTTTAGGCCGGAGTGCAGGAATGAGTCCAGCAGCTCCTCCGAAACAGAAGCAGGAGGGACCGGGGACTGGAGGAGTGTGTTTATGGAGGTGAAAAGGGGCTTACCCACGGGTCCCCTGTGGTGCGTAAACTATCCGACTCGTTCCGCTGGCTGGATCACCCCCAGGGTTTCGAGAGTCTTTACTGGACAGGGAAAATCTGCTTTTGGTTACAGAGCTGGAATTCATTACAGGACACTCTGGAGCTCGACTCGCGGGCGTCACTCCATCACTTTCCACCTCCATCCAGCCTGGAACTGTTGTTGTTTTTCTGATATTATTTTTGTGTTTTAGTTACTGTACATTTTACCTCTACGGCTTTTATTTGATTGTTACTTTAATGTTATTTATGTTTTCGATTTGATTAGCTCCATCTGTTCCCATTCATCTTAATATACGATAATTAATTTGATCGATTGTAATTAGTCTGATTCTTAGATTTTACTGATTTTTTATAATTGATATAACTTACACTTCAGTCCCTGTTTTTTTCTGTACATATTCAGAAAGGATGTGTGAAAGGAGGGCCATCCTCAGTGTACGCTCGGTTTAAATAAAGATTGATTAATATGCTGATTGACTGATCCGTGGCTAGATGATCTCACACTCTGCCGAACCGCTGTAACTCCTAGTTTAAGTGAAGCAGGTGGTGAAATGTGTGTATAGTATAAACGCTCACTCCAGATCACATTACTGTGTGAGAGGCGTTTGGTGGAGAGTTATTGTTGTGTACTTTGCCGTGTTTGACAATTCGTCACAAAAGACTCGACTCTGTCCACACAGAGCAAAGTGTGCAGTATGTGTTTAACCTGCACCTGCAGATTAAAAACACAAACTGAAACTGAAACAACTTCCAGGAGTCGAGCAGTTTCCCTGCAAACTCATTTTGGTCAATGCCCTTCTGAACAATAGAGGAGTGCTCAGCTTACTGTTCTCCACCTCATGGACAAGTTTAACCATGACTGCAGTACTTAAGGTGGAACCTCAGTACTTAAGCTGGCTTCACTGCAATACTTAAAGTCAAACATTGGCATTTATACTGGCTTTACTGCAGTATTTAAGGTGGAACATCTGTGCTAAAGCTTGCTTTACTGCTGTATTTAAGGTAGAATGTCAGTATTTAGGCTTACTTCACTTCAGTATTTAAGGTGGAACATCAGTGCTTAAGCTGGCTTTACTGCTGTATTAAAGGTGGAATTTCAGTTTTTAACCTGCTTTTCTCCAGTTTTAAGGTGGAACATCAATATTTAAGGTGGAACGTCAGAATTTAAGCTGCCTTCACTGCAGTATTTAAGGTAGAACATCTGTGCTTAAGCTGGCTTTACTGCTGTATTTAAGGTGGAATTTCAGTTTTTAACCTGCTTTTCTCCAGTTTTAAGGTGGAACATCAGTATTTAAGGTGGAACGTCAGAATTTAAGCTGCCTTCACTGCAGTATTTAAAGTGGAACATCTGTGCTTAAGCTGGCTTTACTGTTGTATTTAAGGTGGAATGCCAGTATTTAAGCTTACTTCACTTCAGCGTTTAAGGTGGAACATCAGTGCTTAAGCTGGCTTCACTGCTGTATTTAAGGTGGAACATCAGTACTGGCTTGATTGATCACAGTTTTGTTGACTGCACTCGCTTGTTGTTGTCTCCTATGTGGACGAGGTGTTGCTGGTTCTTTTCTGCAGGATTGTTGTGACTGTTGTCATTTCTAGGATACAGACTCATTATAATAAAAGAGATTTGGTCAGAATGTTGTTACTGAGAGATACATTAACCCGGGGTGCTCCTTCAGACAGTAAACAAGTCTTGTCTGATTGACTACATTTTGGGAGAGGAGGGGGCCCAGATGTTTGTGGGTCATTAGGTCACAGGGCAGTGTAGTGGTGTCAGTTAACAAGTGACAGTTTGGACTTTGCGTGCCGTCCTGCTGGGACCTCTGCGCAGAGTTATTAGACATGACACTCCCCTGCCCCCCCCCCCTACACAGGCTGCTTTTGAAGTGCGCTGTGGAGGCGCAGGAAAGCAGAGGCCGGATGAGGAGATGAGGCCGTGGAGATGAGAGGGATGTGAGCTGTGAGAGCCCCACTTTCATTCGTCCTGGTTTATTGACTCCAGGTTTTGAGGGTGACTGTAAACATTCATTTGAAAGGTGGGGAAGGTGTGCAGAGCTGCCCCTGCCCTACAGTAAATGGACGGCGATTTAGTAACTGTCTTGTATTTCCATCCTATTGAAAACAATAACTTTGAGATTAAACTACTTTTATTTGAGGGTATTGACATTCCAGTTAAAGATATGGAAGAAACGATGGATTTGTTAAATATATTTTACATTTAAATGTCATATATTCTACAGTTTTTCTTATATTATGGGGTGTATGTACCAAAATGATGTACCTTGTTTCTTTATTCTCTATTAGAATGACACAGGTTCAGCTGCATAAAGATCAAGATCGCTGTAATATCGGCGCCCTGTATCTAAACTGTAAAATGGATTTTCGTTTATGTGACAAATGTAAACATTTGTCAAAATATGTAAACATATACAAACGTTAACGAAATGCCAGGTTTTGTGAATGTTCTAAGTGTAAATAAATGCACAGCATCTACAGAAGCACACTTCTGCACACATCCTGCTTATCTGCTGAATTTAATACGGAGAGAAATTAGTACAGAAAATGTGGTCCATGCCATATTTTATGTTGTCTCTTTTAAATTTGTTGAATGTATTTAATTCCCTAACTATCAATTGTGAACTGTTTTAAAATAGTTGGGTATTTATTTACACATAAGAAATGATATGCTCATTCTTCTTGTTTGTTTACTTTTTACACACCACCTGTCCCTTAAACTGTGTGAAAATTTCATGATGAATGGTCCATTAGTACGGTTCCAAAAGCTTTCAGACACAACTGTTCTTTTTCTTTTGCTGAACGCTCACAGAAACACCACCCTGCAGCTGAACTGTGGCCTCCTTCAGCTTAAGCTCATTCTATGTTGGTTCATTCTAAGCTCAGTCTGCGTGGTTGTTTTTGCTTAGAGAATCTGAACTGACTTTAACAATGTTCACAATAGCATTAGCACTGCTATTGTGCACAATAACTTGAGCTGACGTTTGGTTGCCATGGTTTCTGAAGAATACTGAATGCATTAGTTAGTTGATTATTTATCTGTGATTGTTAATGTTTTATAAATTAGTGAAAAAAATCGTATCGTGTGTGCTATTAGCTCACGTATAATTCTCTGCTGACCTTTTTTGTTCCACCCTAAATGGGGCAACAGTTACAGACACCTGAATGTCACACCAGTACAGTTGACCCTTAGACCACGAACGACACAAATAAGCGCAACAAATGGTAAATCGCCATCTTGCTGCAAAACAGCCCCTTATTTGGAAATTCCCTGCAATCCCTGTAATAATAATAACCACTACTGGGATTTTGTAAGATGGTAGCAAATGCCTAAAAAGCCAAAAAATTATTTTATTTTAGGTCTTAGAAACAAACACGATTTGTGAACCTAGAACAACAGGAAAGTCTCCGCCCACCAGTGGGTGGGGAAAACCTGCAGAGGGAGGGGGTCCGGAGAGCGGCCGAGAAAGAGCAGGAAACGCAGATTGTGTGTAGGAGAAACAAACACAGTTTAACAGTTTATATTTACTGAAATCAGATTTTACTGACTTCTACAGGGTTAAACTGGCAAATTTGAATTCAATGCTAACCTCCGCCTTGCATAACAAGAGAGGTTACTAATAGAGGGAGTGCTGCTTCAGTCATTGTGAAAGCAAGAACAAGTAAAGGATGATTAAAGGAGTGTTGTGTTAAATGTTTGAGCTGTAAAGACCATTGCTTTTAGGAGTGTGTCATGGTAGCGGGGGTGAACCCGCTGCCGTGATGTTTCCCAATGAGACTCACAGGCAGACCGGCAGAAGTCCATGCTGTGCGTTCTTTATTTAAACGTGCAGGAACAGAACAGGAACCAGGCATACAAGGTGCTAAGGGTAATAAGGGCGATGGACTGACAGTGAGGGTGATACAGAACGGAACCTAAATACAGACAGTGATGAGGGGTGAACACAAACAGGTGACACACAAGAACACGTGATAAAAAAGCAAAACCCAGAACACATATCAAAATAAAAGCCTCCAAAACATGAACAGAAAAAAAACAGAAACAACAACAAAAAAGCAGTGGCCCTAATCGGCCACTGACCAGACCGTGACAGAGTGCTTGCACCTATAAATGGCTATTATGGCTCATCAGACTTCAGACCTAACAGGTGAAGAGGTAGTGGCTACATTGCATTGCTCCTAGTTGTGCATGGATTAGGAACCTAAACTCCAGCCTAAACTTGGATCAGCATTGTCACTTCTCTGACTCCACCCGCTTTGCATCTACAGAAATTCTCAGTGATGGATGTATTGGGCATGAGGAGGATTCAGAAAATACAATGACAGTCGATGGTTTTGTTGTGTGATGTGAGCTGAATCTGCTCTAAAGACTAAAGAACTCATTATGGTTTAATCATTATTGTTTTTTTGTGTAATATTTGCAGTATTATGTGTTATAGTTGTATATGAAGGATTCCTACTTATGTCACTATTACATTGACTCTGGATAAAGTACAACTCCAACCCACTATTTGTGATAATAAGTAAACTGTTTCAGCAGTAATTTATTTATTTATCTGCATCATTTATACCCATCTTTCTTACTGACCACAGCATTTTGTGTCTATAGTGTATCTTGTCAATACAGAAAAAATTCAGGAGAGTTTTATTTTGACTTTAGAATATTTTTTTATTGTTTCTTGTCTTTGTGTCTCTGGGTGTCTGTACAGTCATGGCATAAGCAATTTCCTCCGGGATCAATAAAGTTTCATTATAAATCTTTCATCTTTCAGTATAAATGATCTGGAACTGTGTGCAGATACATTACAGGTGTGGTCACAGAGTGAGTTGTTGGGATTTCGGAAAGTTTTTGAGTTTTCTACGTCACTGGATGATGCGCTTTGCTATATTTGGCAGAAAATCTGTATTTTTAGCCTCGTTTGCAGAGTGTTTATGAAAAAGCTGATTAATAAAGTCCATGTCTGTTTTGGAACACCTGCATCCAGCCAGTTCTGAAGGAACTTCTTCTGAGCTTTCATTAGATGATCCTCATAGCACATCTGGAGCTGCTCTCACTTTTTTACATCAATAACAGACTAAAGAGAGGCTTCAGGAGAGTGCGTTGTGTGTAGGATGGGAGCTGGGGGTGTGTATTGAATCCAGATGAGAGTGAATCTGTGAGCTAGATCAAAGCAGATACTCTGTTTGAGTCAAGCAACTGACTTTCCTGCCCCCCTTTTCTCCTGCTTTTTTCTCTTTGCCTCCTCATCCCACTCTACCTTTCACTCCCACTGGACTCCACAGGTAGCTTCAGCAGCTTTGGGGGTCTCCACAGAGTGAGGGATGTTACTGCAAACTGAAAACAAAGTGAAACATGAAGCCACATTCATTCCAGGCCTGATGTCTGAAATTTGCCATGGATCCAAGCTAATGAAGCAGCTAAGCATTCCATATTTATATAAATTCATCCCCTAAACCTTTCTCACTCAACTTAAATCTCATACGGGTCTTCATTAAGGTGTAGCAGACTTGTGGATGTGGTTTAGGATACAGTATGGCTTACTGGGAATTCATAAAGCAGCTATAAGGACTGATCTCAGATCAGATGCCTCTGTGTTTATGACATTACAAAAACTCCTGCTCCTGAGATGGTTTGTGAAAACAGACCCTGTTGTGTAAAAAGGCCATGTTCAGCTAGACAGTGAAGTTCAGTTCATTTTTGGGGTGATACTGTGTTCTTAGCCACAAGTCTGCTCCAGTGCCGTATCTACCATTGAGGACACCGAGGTCATGTCCTCGGTATTTTTTCCCGAAATTTCAAATTAGTCAAAG
>JBBPDC010067285.1:0-10777 GCA_037974485.1 Hemigrammopetersius urotaenia
CTGAACGCCCGTGTGGACGCTCTGATTTGCTTCAATGAGCAGAAAAACGGGCCGCGTTTAATAGGCGCTCACCTGGATCACGAACGCCAGAAAAACGCCTGGTTCAGACGTCCATGTGAACGAGGCCTAAAGGTACTTCAGTTCTGTAACTCTGCTCCTTGTATTCATTTTTAAAGATATTCTTGCAGGAAACTCAAGGATAATTTGGTTTCTTCTCCTACATGGCAACGTGTTTTAATCTACAGCAGCCTGCGCTTGTTCTCCAAAAAGAAGCCAAGCATTCGAATGCATGTGTGTGCCATATCTCGGCCAGTGGCGGGTAGAGGCCTCTATTGTTTTTGGGATTTTTAAGGGACTCTTATTTTGAAACGGGTGTATGTTTGTGTCTTGAGTCACTGTCACTGACAGGTGTTCTAACATTTTCCTTGTTAGGAATAAATCAGGTTCTGATTTATTCTTTGACTCCTGGGTACTCTGTGGAAAAGTTGGCCATTCTGCTAATCTTTCCTAAAAATAAATCAATATATTTTTAAATATAATTGTGTCTCCTTTGTTTGTCCAACCTTGTGGCTCTTTTTATCTTAATTTACAGATGCCTCTGGAATGAATACCTTGTAAAGATCAAATGACCAAATCTAGGTATGAAGCTGTAGTGAAATGTGACATTAGTTCTAAGAGCTGGGATGGCTAGCAGTTTTGTAAATTGATAAATCGAGAAAACATTAAGGATATTACTTGATTTTACTATGATTTGAACTACATATATTGTAAATACATAATGTGCATACCTGGGACAGATTCCATTCACACTAGATGTGGGTGATATAGTGAAAGCCTAGTGAAGGGTCTGTGTGAAATCTAATGTTTCACAATCATTTTGAAAACGACTTTCACCTCATTACAGCTGCATTTTTCTTCCTCTGCATTTTTCAGTTTTCTCGTTTGTTGAGATCTAAAAATATGGTGTCTTTATGTGAAGGTTTCATCTGAAAAGTCTCTGACTCTGAAAGAAGACTACAGTAATCCCCCAAGAGCACCCGCATATAGGCTGTTGAAAAATAGCCTATACGCTATGTTGTGTTTTGGTTAAAAAAAAAAAAAAGCCTATTTTTATAGTGTAAACCTTAAATATGCCCCCAAATATTCTCCCAAAACACTTTAATTTTTTTTTTACTCAGTTTAAAGCATTACCCTTAAAGAAAATGTAAAGGTAAATAATCAGAATCACAAAACTTTATTGCTTAAAAAAAATGTTAGCATTAGCGGCTAGCATTATCAGTGTGCAAAGACTCGTACATAAAAGAAACATTGAAATAACTCTCTATCCACATGTTTAGACAGAGCACAGCTTAGTAATACTAAATAAACTGGGGTGGGGGTGGGGGTAAAACACTAAAATATGAGGACAAGACACAGAGCAGTCATGCCACATGCTGCAGCAGCAGCAGCTTCTTTTTTATGGTGGTTTAATTAATCATTTAATAAAAACAATCAGTTTATTTTACTTATTAAATTAAACTAATCTAAATGTGTTTGAAAAAGTAAAATATATTTAAATCACTTTTTGAATTGCAGCAAGCTTCATGTTACAGTGAATAACGGTTAGGCTGACCAGATGTGCTGCAATTCCCAAGAAGGTCCTGTGTTTCATCATTACTTCACAAAAATCTGTCCTGTAGGTTGTGTTTTTTTTCACATGCTTTATGTTTGTAGCTACCATCCAGAGTAATATTATTCCATACAGATAACTGGAGGTGACTGGTTAAGCTCATGCTTGTAAAGCATTGTAAGAAGAAATCAAAGTCTAAAAGCATTATTTAATGTGATTACTTAATAAGGAGTTTCAAAAGTCTTTATTTTTTGAAAGAAAAGTCATTTTTGTTAGTGATTATACAGTAAGTCAAACCATAGTGTTACACTTGGCCGCTCCTCAAGCACGCAGGAAACCAGTCATAACAGTACCCCCCTCTACACCGCACCACCGGGGCGGCAAAAACCCCCAACCAAAAAAACCAAAAAACAGCGAAACAAAAACAACAGAAGGAGGAAGGGAGGGCGGGGGACGGCGGAGGCAAGGACAACGTCCCCACTCGCCTCTCGTGTCGTCCTCTCACTGTCCTGGGTCGGCTCTCCTTCAGTCTGGACCAAGCAGGTGCGAACCGCTGGACGTTGTTCTCGTCCAGTGGTCTGGGTTCCTCCATGCGGAACCCCTCAGTGTCAGCGATGGCTGTCCCACCACCAGGGAGGCCTTCGGCCAGCAAGGTGCCTTTAGTCCCCAAGTCCGGGCTATGTGTCAGCTGCCCTATACCGCACCTTGCCGTGAGCCTCCCCAGTGGCTCACCAATGTGGTCCCGCACGTAGGCCCCTCTGTGGGCCTCAGCTGGGCGCGCACCACACCCCGCGTTGTCCGGCAGGCAGGCCCCTCTGTGGCTCTCGGCTTGGTGCTCCTCACGCCCCTCGTTGTCTCCCGGGCTGCCGGTTCCTCCCCTTTCTGTCTGGCCTGTCTGCACTAAGCCTCTGCTAGTGGGCCGCTCCCTCTCATCTGCCCCACTTGCTGCTTCCCCTACTCCCGTGACCCCACTCCTAACCTCCCTAACCCACATACCCCCCCCCCAAAAAAACACAAGGGGGATTTTCCCTCCTCTGGAGGCGATGGTCCTCCATCGCCAGGCACCTCTAGCCCCTGAGCTAGGCTAATAGCTTCGGCTATACCCCCCATTAACCAGGCTAGTCTAGGTGTTACGTGGCCTATAGGGACCTCAGCACTAGCAGGAGCCTCAACCGATACAGGAAGGGGAATGAGCGGCTCCATCAGCTGGCCCTCACCTATCCCTAGCAGGCCCATGAGATCCTGCTCTCCCTTACTGCCTATTTCCCCTGCTACGCTATCCTCTATTCTGCTGCACATGCTACCTGGCCCTAGCCTGATCGCTGGGGGGTTAAGCCTTGGTGCTGGTGTGGGCGGCTGGTCTTGTCTGGTGTGTGTGGTGGGAGACGAAGTAGGGGCACTGGTACGGGATGCTGACTTTCCTGTGCTAGGCTCTCGCTGTCTGCGGCTTGAGCTGCAAAGGCTTGGGTCATGTTCCAATCCGGTAGAGCGAGGCTGGCTAGGGCGCGCAGTGGTGGAGGCTTTTCCACTCCGTGCCTCACTAGCCACCATGCTTCTACCTGCATCTGGGCTCTACTGTCCAGGTACTGGAACATAAGCAGGATCTCCTGCTTCTTTCGCCTTTCCACTTCTTGCTCAGGCTTCCCCCCAAGGGACAAGGGGACCGCCGCTGTGCCTTTTGGTACGGTGGGTTCATCTGTTACACTTGGCTGCTCCTCAAGCACGCAGGAAACACAAGAGTAGACATCCACGGTCTTTTTGCTCTTTATTCTGTAACTGAAACTGGCACGAGGGCCGATGCAAACACCAGGACTGCATGAATGACAGTGACAAAACGGTGAACCCACAACTAGAACCCCACAGTGACAAACATATATACACCAAACGTGATTACCCACACCTGCTTACTGACAAGGCCTCATTCCTGACCAGCCCTGGTTCCGGAATGAGGCCAAGACCTCAAAGTCCCCCACTGGTGACCTCTCGTGGCCACCCTCTGCTACAGGCCCCAGTCATAACACATAGCATTTAAACCTTCTCCTTCTTGCCTTCTAAGCTCTGATCATTCGAGCCATGGACTCCACCAAACCTCTGAAAGTGCGTTTTGTGTTATTTGGAACCAAGATTTTAACAGCAGATGCTTTAAGTCCCATAAGAAATGAAGGGACCTGAGGAATCTGGAGGCCTTAAACTCTTCCTGAACAATGTTTGCAGTGTGGCGGGGTGCATTATTCTGCTGAATGAGGGCAAAACCATAGTTGGTCTTCAACAATGTTTAGGTAGGTGGGACGTGTCATAATGGCATCCACATGAATGCCAGGACTCGAGGTGTCCAAGCAGAACATTACCCAGAGCATCACACTGCCGCCGCTGGCTTGATTTTTTCCCACAGTGCAACCTGGTGCCGTTTCCTCCCCAGATAAGTGGATGTTCCACATGATATAAAAGAAAATATGATTCATCATTCTTCCATTGCTCCAGTTCTAGACCAGATCTGATGCTCACATGCTTACAGAAGGTCATTTCAGAGCTGGACAGGGATCAGCATGGGCACTCTGATGGTCTGCAACTACACAGGCCTATTTGCAGCAGGCTTTGATGCACACCTTTTTCTGTTCTGACACCTTTTCATTTTTCAATGTCATGCCTGATCAGTGTATAGATATTGCTAAAAACACCCTTTTTTCTTTAATGAATGAAATAATCATTTAAATATTTTGTTTTGTGTTCCATGTTGTTTCTTCAACATTTTTGTCTGAGGACCTGAAACTATTTCGTTAGAAATATGCAAAAACACAGGAAACCAAGAGTTGGTTCATACTCCCACGTCTATCCTGTGGTGATTTTGGTATGATACCTTGTTTCTTGACTGATGTTATGTTGCTCTTAACATGGCAAGAGTCTTTTGGTGAGCTTCATTTGAGGTAAGATTGAGAAGGCCTTCTACTGCAGCACCGAACCACTGTGACTACAGCCAGAATCAAAGCACTGCAGATAAATGAGAATCCACTCAGGAGGAATGCTGCCGTGTAGGAGCCCGTCTGGTCCACCAGCCAGCCTAAGAGAGAGAGAGAGAAAATATCACTTGCATGTTTTGCATATAAATATGTCTATAATAATTAGCAAACTGAACCAACAATCCCCAATGAACACTTATTATTATTGCTGACAACTGGATTTATGTCCCAGAATAAGAATGGGGTTAAGCAAAGAATGGCTGGTTTGCTAGGGAGCCACAGGTTGGTATGCTCTGGGCTTATGGTACATATCCTTACCTCCTATTGGTGGACTGATGAGGTAGGGAATGGCGTGTAGGAAGCAGACCACCCCTAGGGCTGAAGAAAGGTAGGTGGGACCTACAGTGTCAGAGGTCACCACAGGGAGGAGTGCAACATAGGCACCATCGAAGTATCCATAGACAACTGCAAAGGGAACTAGCAGCGAAAAGTCCCTCAACAGGGGCACAAAGAGGCAGCCCAGTCCATCAAATGCCACGGCAAGCAAGTAGCTCACTTTTCGATACGCCCTCAGACACCTGCAAAGACATATTCTACTTTTAAAAGACTTTCTTTCTTAAAATGTCCTTAATCTTCGCAACACAACACAGCTGATCAGTAATGCTGATATCCACAATAAGCTTAATGTTACAAATAGCTAAATAATGGATCACAAAAACACTAGAAATGCTCATTTTGCTGCCCAGTAGACCTGTTACAAAGGTAACTAAAATACAATAACATGCTCGAGAGTCTGCTTTCTTAGTTTTGCACTGTAGCAACACACAAGCAAGATACAGGGCCTTTTTATTTGAGAGTACTTAAAAAAACATTAAGGATTGCAGCAAGCATGTGGTGATTTAAGTGTGCACAATGCTAAGCAGTGAGAAAGAAGCAAACATGTCTCGGCTGATATCCTGCATTATGCCAAATTCATGTAAATAGGGTCTTATTTGTCATTTAATAGTTAAAGGTTACCCATAACTATTCATTTCAATAACTGAAAGACCTTGATTATGATGTTGACTCACTTTCTGTCCGAGATCCAGCCGAAAGTGATATTACCCACAATTCCCATCACTCCCAGAATGGACATGAGGAGGGCTGCCTGCTGATTGCACGCACCAACGCTGTGAGAATATGGCACAAGGTATACAAACGGCACACTGCAGCCAAATGCCAGGAACAGAAAGGACACTGACAGTAGCAGGAAGTCAGGTAACAGAAGAAAGCTATACTCTTTTACAGAAGGGACGCAGTTTATATGCAAATTTAGACTTTCACAGCAGTTCAGTTTACATAGAAGCCTTGGGGTGGCTAACTTTGCCTCTAATTTTAAGTCAGTTAGTGCTGAGTTAGCTAGCATCAATTCGGCTAGCTTTGAGCCATTTTGCTCAGGATCAACTTGTATTGAGCCAGAAGTCTTTGTGCTACTTAGTTCTGAGTCAGTATGCACTGGTTCAGGAAACTTTAAGTCACTTAGTACCAGGTCATCTAGACTCGAACTGGCAAGGGTTGAGTCATTTGGCTCCGAGCCAGCTAGCCTTGAGTCAGGAAGCTTCGAGTCAGCTGACACTTTTGAGTCAGTTATCAGGAAGTTACTTTGCTTTGTGTCTGACTGAGTCTTCTGCTTTGAGACTGTTGACTCACTCAAGTTGGTAGATTTGCTGTTTGTATATGTGGAAGTTCCTTTTGTGACCCCTGGAAGCTTCAAATCTATGTGATTTAGATCATTATTCATGTCAATATCCGCTACCATTTGCTCTCCTGTAGATTCTTCCAGACGTTCTTTCTCCTTAAGCGCAGTGTCTCTTTGACCTGAATCTATAATCTTTGCTTCTTCTTGGTTTGAATTTTCTCCATTTTGAAGTAAAGACTCTTGCTCCTGCTCTTCCTCCGGTTCATACTCTTCTGTTGTCTCTCCTGTGGTCCCTCTTACGGTTACAGCACTGCCATCCATTTCCAAGTCTGGAGCCTTAGACCTCTCCAGGTTCAATTCCATGTGCAGTTCATCCCCTGCTAACTGAGAATATAGCATGTCCACCTCTATGTCCTTGCTACTATGCTTCTGCTTCTGGGTACCCAGGGGCCTCATAAGCGCACCACAGGCACACAAGTGTGAGACAACCCCCCCGAGAATAAGAAGGGCCCCCTGCCAAGAATAGATTTCAATGAGGAGCTGCACCACTGGTGCGAGGATGAAGGTCCCAATGCCACTACCAGACATGGCAATCCCATATGCTAGAGCCTTCCTCTCACTGAAGTAGGTGCCCACTATGGCGACTGCAGGGGTGTAACACAAGGCAAAGCCCACACCTGAGAGAGAGAGAAAAGACGAAGCCTTCTAAAATGACCTTGTAGTTTGAAGCTTGTAGAGATTGATAACTTGGGTCTGTGAGGTCTAAGCTAGCTACTTTGTCCTCATAGCTCAAGTGGAAAATATACGCCAAACAGGTCAATCAACTACATCTGGGGTAAAGGAGACACCAAGTAATTGTGTAAAATGGCAGTGTGTGTGGTCAGGTGTCTAGAAAATTCAAAATTCAAAATCAAAAAACTTTATTTGTCCCCATGGGGCAATTTAAAAGTACCGTATATCAAATCTATGCTACATAGCATATCTATTAGTTTCCACAGCTGGGTGTATATTATGCCGCCAGACACAAGTGTGTGCACATCTCACCTGTGAGAATTCCTAAGGACAGGTAAAGATACTCCAGGCTTGTGGCAAAGGAGCTGAGAATGAGCCCAGCAGATGACAACAGTCCTCCAACCATCATTGCCACTCTGCATGAAAAGTGGTTCCCAACTGAACTACCAAGAGGAGCTGCGGAGACAGACCAAGAGCGGAATCATTCACTCCAGTGGTGCCACCTACTACACCAGATTTATTTACTCATAATATAATAATCAGCATTAAATAGTGGTGGGCAGTTATCCGCGTTAAAGTTCTGCGTTAATGTGAGATAAAAAAAAATATCGCCGTTAATCTATTCACAAAGTTGGGTTGGGAGCTGGGTCTGTACTACGCAAGCTAAGGTTTCACCTTGATATTTTAGTGCAGATTTACTCTCTCTCTCTTTCTCTCTCTCTCTCTCTCTCTGTGCCTCTCTCTCGCGCGCACGCTCTCTCTCTCTCTTACTCTTTCTCTCTCATTCGTGACTTTTCCGTATTTAAACCTCGGGTTTATATTTACATGTTCTTTAAGGGTAATGTATTGAACTGAGTTCAAAATGAAACTAAAGTGATCTGGGAGAACATTTGGAGGCATATTTATGGTTTACACTATAAAAACAGGCATTGGGATCATTTTGGGGGGGGGGCTTCAGACCTTCGGCAGAATTCAAATGTGCCATTTTAATCCAGATTAATTTCAAGATTACAGTGAGATAATCTATGCCCACCTCTAGTATTAAAAGATGATGAACTATTGAATTATAAATAGTTATAATTATTTATTATTCAATATTAAATGTTTTAATTACTTTTAAATTTTAAGTGATTTTAATAAAAGAACTTGTCTTTCTGCTTTATATCATGTTTGGAACAGGCAAGTAAAAGCATAGTCATGAAAACACTTACCCCAGAGCATGGTGGAGGAGTCTACCAGAGCGTGGATCCATGCAGTGCTAGAATAGTCACTGGAGAAGTGTGTGTGAAACTCCACGAAGAAGATGGACACGCATCTGGCACAAAAGAAAACAGCAATGGTCATCTTTGGCAGACACTCCAAACGTGTTTCAGAAAATCTATTGTCACAAATTTGACATAATGTGAGAAGAAGTAACCCTGCGATAGAAAGCTTGACTGTGCACCCAATGACCACAATGTTGCAGGTTTCAACCCCCCACTTCCTACCACTGTGTCCCTGTAACTAATGATAGAAAGTTGCTCTGGATAACAGCATCTGCTACATTTCTTTCTATGATTATTTTGAAAAATTATGATTTTGCACACATTTACAGTAACATTTTTTTGTTTGTTTGTTTTGTTTGTTTGTTTTAAGTTTTTGTTTTTGGTAACATTGGATGGTGGATGGTTCACTGTAGATGCTTTTCTGTAACTAGGTTTCTACCAAATATATGTATTAATTGTTACTAAACCTTAAGTCTTAAGTTTAAGTTTATAATGTTTGCACAGTCAGAAAGGAGCGGCTCAGGATACATTTCACTGTGTGTTGTACTTGCATGACTACGCATGTGACAAATAAAGAATCGTGAAACAATATTCCATTATACCTAACACTAAACCTAAACTTATCCTTAAACCAAAGCTTGGATCTAACCCAAACCCTGAACCTAAAACGGCTGATAATAAACACTGAGTTTCACCAGGCACTTTGTTAACCACTGAAGTATCTGTTGGGACCATCTAAAAAAACCATCTATTTTATTTTATATATTTTTAATATATTTTATATTTGACTGTTATCCGCTTAGAAATTATATTCTCATATAATAATAATCTCAACACTGTCTACAATATGTGCATCTATGTATTCTTATATAGTGTAATTTTATACATTTATATTTATATTCATATACAGTAATCCCCTACTTTTCATGGGGGTTACATTCCAAGAGTAAAAAACCATGTTGTTGTGTTTTGGTAAAAAGAAATGTCTAAAAACGCCTATTTTTATTGTGTTAAATATGCCCCCAATATGCTCCTAAAACACTTTAATTTCATTTTAATACATTATCCTTAAATTCAAATTCAAATCAAATTCAAATTTTATTTGTCACGTACACATTATACACAGTATGATGTGGAGTGAAATGCTTATACGACTGCTGATAACCTATAATATGAAAGGAATGTCCAGTGTAAAAGAGAAATTGTGCAATTTGAAATATGGAGAAATATGGGTTAATTTACATTATGTACAAATAATAGAATAAAAATAGAGTGACTACAGTAACAAATGGTAGAAAAATAGCAATAGAATATATAGAAATAGAATATATAATAATATACAGGCAAAAATGTGCACTTATGGCAAGACAATGTGCAGATATAGATATGTGCAAGATCACAGTCATAGTTGAAGTACACAATTCTGTATGTGCAAAATGTGCAAAACGAAAGTATACAGGCTATAGACAGCCTAGACTGTCCGGTGTTTCATGCACAGACATTTTCTTTGCTTTGCTTTGTTTTCTTTGGTATAAACAGGTAAATACTGTAAAAAAAAAAATGTCTGTAGTTTTGGTCTTATTCAGGGAGGAGTATTGTAGAGACCCGCTGGTTAAAGCAGCCATTGGATGGCGAATGAGCTTCTTTTAATTAACAGCCTCTTTTAATTTAATTTTCAGTAATAAAACTACAGGGCTTTAAGAAGAACAAAACGAAAAACAAGAGAAACACTCGATGAGTCAGGGGCCGACTGGCAATCTGTGCAGCGTGCATGGAAATGACTTTCAGCTGTACCAAGTTAAGACTGATATGTGTGTGTATATAAGGGGAGTACCATTTTTCAATCTTTCAGCAGAATTGTTCAGGCCTTTCTCCTGCAAGTGTTCTCCACAAACTGTGCATGTGACCGTGAAACTCAGCGACAAATAAGTAACCTGAAATATAGCAGTCGCCCTCTGGTGGCTTGCTGCAGTACAGGCAAAATGAGTCTATAAATAAAATGTATTATTATTAAAATGTATTAACATTGACAAAGGCTAAAATAACAGAAATTTGAAGGAACATTAAAAAAACAAATCATATAATAATATACTAAAGATACAATATTAATGGGATTTTAATTTAGGAGAGCATCTGGCCCCCACAGTGTCTGCTGAGAAAAACTCTGGCCATTGGACGAACATAGTTGACGACCCCTGCATGTGTTTTAGGCCAAAATCTTCTTAGTAATAAGACATATGGGGTCAAAAAATGTGTACGTAACGTTTATTTAGGTAGCAAGGTCACTCTGAAAGGCATTAAACTGGCTCCTACTGTCACGATAGTTCTCCCTTGGTTGAGGTGAGAGGAAGACAGCGCCCATGCTGATAGCCATGATATCAATCTGAGGTTTATTTACACTATGTACAAATACTTACAGAGACAAACCAGGACTGAACAGGAGAGAGAACATAGGGTCTGTGATTGTATGCTTCCGTGGTGAACACAAGGAAAGGGGGACTATAAATACAGAGGCAACAGGGAGAGAAAACCAATG
>JBBPDC010067327.1:0-10777 GCA_037974485.1 Hemigrammopetersius urotaenia
TAGTATAAACAAATACAAACAAATACAGACATATATAACAATGTTTAAAATTAACTTAAATATATACATTATATATAAGAAGAAAAAAAAAATTAAAAAAAATAAGTAAAAGTTAATAATATAAATAAGTAAATAAATAACAGTAGGTTAATATAAACTAATGTAAATAAGGAAAAATACAGGGCTTTGTGTGTGTTTGGGTGTGTTACTTGTTGTCCCTCAGCTTGTGACAGACAGACACTCTCTCTCTCTCTGTATCTCTGTCTCTCTCTCGCCCTCTCTGTATCTCTCTCTCTCTCTCTCTCTCTCTCTCTCTCTCGCTCTCTCTGTATCTCTCTCTCTCTCTCTGTCTCTCTCTGTCTCTCTTACTCTCTCTCTCACTTTCTCTTATTCTCTGTCTCTCTCTCGTTCCTGACTTTTCTATATTTAAACCTCGGGTTTATATTTACAAGGGGTAATGTATTAAACTGAGTTCCAAATGAAATGAAAGTGATCTGGGAGAATATGGTTTACACTATAAAACCAGGCATTGGGATCTTTTTTTTTTTTTTGGGGGGCGGGGGGGGCATTTTAATCTAGATTAATCTCAAGATTAATCTCACGGTAACGCGCGTTAACTGCGCAAGATTGTTGTCGCGAGATAAAAAATATATCTATATATTGTCAAACAACTTTATGATGTACATACATTAATTCTTGGAGATGTTATTGTAGCCAAGACTATTTCCTGTCCCATTGTGGGTTTCCATTACCACTGCTTACAAATAATGATAGCCTACATAAAGTGAAAGTATGCTTTTTAAGTTGCTGACAAACAAGCCCCACATACAGAGCTTACTGCTGCTAACTACTTATTTCAGCTTCATGGCAAATTTTGTGTTAGGGGTCAGTTAGTTAGTTTACAATGTCAAAGAAGTTACAGAAAATACAAAATATGTTAGGCTGTGTTTTTTTTAAGTATTATTGTTAAGAATTGAGTAATCAGGAGGTTAGAGTTTCAGGAGTATCAGGAGGCGGCAATGCTTTGAACATTTACCAGAAAACTGTCTGCTTCTGTTTTTACCTTTCTTTCCATTTGTAGTTGTTCATTTTATTGCATACATTACTTCAGCTTACAACTGTTTATCAGTACATCCTTAGACTACAGTAAACATCAGAACCCACTGGGCCCCTCATGCAATAAAAAAAAAACAGTCTAAAGGATCTTGCTAACTACACAGATCATTAACAGGTAGAGGGTGAGGAGGGGTGGGGTTTGCACAGAGTACACTTCAAGACTGAGGTACTAAATAATCTCTGCACGATTCAGCTAGTCTGATTTTTATATGAACACATTAAATAAAGCATAATACACACATGTATTATTATTACCTTTTTGTTCTTACTGTTCCTTAGTATTTATTATTACATATACAGTAAACCCACAGTTTTACATGGATCATCGGGACTCGCGGATGCAGTCACACGCGTTTTTTTTTTTTTTTGAGAACGAAACTGATCGTCTTTTCACGCAGAAATATTCAAAACAATGCAGAACCTGCTTTTTTTTTTTTTTTTTTTGCTTTTTTCATGGCAAAACTCATTTTTTAAACTCATTTTAGTTCTTCTGGCTCCCCGTGCATTACCATCGAGACTTTAAACCTCTATCGCTCTCTTACTCTCTCTCTCTGTTGCTCTCGTGCTCTCTCTCTGTATCTCTCTCTCTGTCTCTCTCGTTCTTGAGTTTTCCGGAGTGCACGGATCGTCTCTCTCTCTCTCTCTCTCTCTCTCACTGTATCTCTCTCTCTTGCGCTCTCTCTCGTTCTGGAGTGCATGGATCGTCTCTCTCTCTGTCTCTCTCGCGGGCGCTCTCTCTCTCTCTCTCTGTCTCTCTCGTTCGTGACTTTTCCGTATTTAAACCTCGGGTTTATCTTTACATTTTCTTTAAGGGTAATGGATTAAACTGAGTTTTAAATGAAATTAAAGTGTTCTGGGAGCACATTTTGGGGCATATTTAGGGTTTCAAAATATTTTTTTGACCAAAACACAACAATGTGGTTTTTCATTATAAGCGGGTGCTCGTGTAACACAACCCCCGCGAATAACGGGGGATTACTGTATACGGTATATATATAAACAGTTCTTTCTTGATTTTTTTAAAGGTCTAAAACAGGTGTCTGTTTCCATCATGAAATGTCTTAGTTGGCTGTTAGTGCACCATAAAATAACTTGATAGCTTCAGTGCTACATTTTCTAATGCTACTTGGATTGTATGGCTTTTTTCTGAAGGTGGTGAAGAGTACTGTCCAACATGGCAGTCCCAAATCCACATCGCAAAATGATTTCTGTACTGTTTTTTCCTTAAAGTGACACTGAGTTAAGAGCTGTAGGCCACAGCATATGGTTTACATAGTTTTACGCTAATCGAAACATCTGGTGGACACTTGTGCCCAAGGGGTGGGGGGCATTGTCATTTTGGAAGAAACCATTCCTATCAGGACAGAAACATTTCATCATTGGATAAATGTGGTCAGTCAGAATAACTTTGTATTGATTTGCTATGAACCTTCCCCCTAAGCGGGTAAATGAAAAATAGTATACAGTAGATTGTGTAGAGTTTCTGTTAGGAGAGACTTTGGTGAAAACATTCTTAATTATGGTCAAAGACTATTGATAACTTTGCACAAAAATATGTTGTAGGCTACAGAAGTCTGACAGATTATTTACTAGAAAAGTATAGAAACTTCAACAACCTACAGACATCCTCATAATCATTTGTATTTGTATTTTATATTTCACTTTCTCATGACTACATGACTTCCTGTTTCATATAGTATGAGGTGACACTGAGACTAGTCATTCACCAACATGGAGATCAAAGAACACACTAATGAAATGAGACAAAGGTGTGTTGATCTGCATAAACTGAGCAATATCTCTTAAAAATAGCTACTTGTCTGATATCCAACGTTAGACAGTAATAAAAAGCTGAGCTTTAGTGAAAAATGATGCAGGGATTTTTTAACCTCATGCACAGTGAGGAGTGTGGCTAATAGATTTCTTAAGTAATGGTTGGAGATTTACAGTAGATGGTAGCATTTTGGGTCTCTAAAACTCTACTTACCTCCAAACCAATACGTTCTTCAGAAAGTATGCCTGAAGAAAAACTTTCCCTTCACCTGAAGTGCAGCTGGGTTTTGTGGTCAGATGGTGTTTAGCTTGATAGATGGTCTATGAGTGGCCCCATAGTTGTGCAGTGGGTAGTGCTGTGGTTCACACTGCCAAGGCTGGGGTTCAAATCTGGGTCCTGGCCTTGCGTGTGTGAAGTTTGCATGTTCTCCTCGTGGTTTCCTCCAGGGTCTCCAGTTTCTCCCACAGTCCAAAGACATGGGTGTTATGTGAGTTGGGGTTTCTACATTGACCGTAGGTGTGAGTGAACCCCCTGTGGTGCCTCACACTCATTGGCTCTTGGTACCTATGACCCCAGTGAGTATTAAGTTGCTACAGAATGTGAATGTTCTGGGGCTGATATTCCCCAAAGGCCATTGGAACCTTGTTACATGGCATCAAGGACTTGAGGCAGGAGAAAATTTTAAAAGATAATCAGATAGATTCTGTCAAATCGCTAAATTGTAACTGAATCATTCAAACATACAATTTGCTTTACCTTTTAAAACTTTTACATCATTGTTCTTATGCTGACATTTGTTTTAGTAAAAAAATATAGTAACATTTTAAATGGCCAGTGTTTTGGCCAATTATACATTTAAATGGCCAACTTTTTACTTCTTACTACTTACTTTAGTTTAAAACTTGGAACCAAGAGGCTAATTTGGCTAACTAAGACTAGAAGTTAAGTCACCCAAAATGTTTCCACAAAAATATATATCTGAAACCTCTGAACCTCTGAAACAACTTCAGTTGCAGACTCATCAAGGTGCTTATTGTGAACTGTAAAAACTTTTCCAAACAGCTTAAACCAGGTGCAAGGATTGATCTTCATTTGAGGTCATTTGTGAATATAAGCCCTAAATGAATGTCTACTGCATTTGGCCAACATAACTGCTGGGTATGGTTTTAGCAGGTTGAGAGACATCATGGGGATGTATTTAGAGACAATATTTGTGTTATTTGGTCGACTCTTGACTAGTGTTTAAGGGGGTTCTCCACTGACTGGTACCAGCTCGGTTCGGCTCAGTTTGATTTTGGACCTACAGTTTTCCACTACAACTGGTTGCTATAGCGACCAAACATTCTGAGCAGCAGCCCGAGCGGAGTTCTCTAAGCTGAGGTAAACAACCCGGCATCATTACAATTGTCAGCATGGATGAAATCAGAGGGATTTTATATCTTATCCTTGGTTTGTGGCACAAAACGGAGACAACTGGCTTACCAGACACGGCTTAAAGAAGCAACATTAGGCTAACGCTAATGCTAACACTAACAGTCAACAACACTGGCGTAACCATAATGACCACCAATCAGTAACCGCCAATATGTACACGTGATCATTTAGTATCGGTTCAGCACGCTTGGAACCTCGACCAAGGTGGTACCAAGAATGGTAGTGGGTACCAGGAACCAGATTTTAGTGATGGAAAAGCAAAAAAGCGAATACAGTTGAACTGAACCGAGCTGGAAAACTTCCATTTGTTAACAATGTTCTAAAAAGTTCTAAAATCTGTACTCCGAACAGGCTTACATTTACTGTAACAGAAATAAGAATGAAATGGTGTACATTTGACTTTTAAGGGTTTCTATTCCTTTAATGAACACGACAAGCTGTTTGTACTGTCAGTGTTCTCACCGGAATCTCCACTGCATTCATCATATCACTGACATGATTTCCTGTTGGTTGCATCTGTGGCTCAGATCTCAAACCAATGGAGGCCAAAAAGATTGAAGTCTGGGACTTCCATCGCAATGTTTTTTTCAGAGATTAGAAACTCTCAATGTGTGCGCCCACCATCCTGTCCCTTTAAATTGCCATTGTATACAAAGTACAGTTTTGCCTAGGTTATCACAGGTCACTGACTGTCTGTTCTAGAGGAGTCGTGTCACTTAATAAACAAAGGACAGGAGAGTGGGGTGATTTGTGCCAGAGGGGAAGTTGTGCCACCTCCTGTTTCCAGGGAATCATAGAAGAAATTGATCATGTGAGCACACATTTTTGAAGAGTCAGTCATTTTCCTCACCATGCAAAAACGAGAGCCTCACTGCATGAGACTTAAACACATTTAAGTTCAAAGAACTGTTTTTTGCCTTTCAAGGCATTTTGATTATTGTGTCTGAAAAGTTATAGACACGTTTGAAAACATGCTATACGATCAGTCTATACAGCTAGCATGATGTTAGCTCAAAACTGCTGGATGATGCATTTTTTCCAAAAGAATTGTGTCAAAGGGTCTGGGGTAAATGGTGCCAGTAGCACAACTCACCCATACTTATGAATAAACATATTTTAAACATATTCTTTTATTGTAAATACATTGTATTCTTACATTTTATCAGTAAGACATTCTTAATTTTAGACCACAAATAGAGTTATACAAAGTTATAAAAAGAAGACAGGCAGGGCTTCCACTCTTCTAGAGGACATGGACAGATCAGTGAAAGAAGTGGAGAAGGGGAAGTCCATTCGTCAGGCGGTGAGGCAGATGAACATATGCAGGGTGACATTAAAACAATACACGGAAAAGAAAGAGATCGATGGACAAGAAATAAGGTCAGGATATAAAAGAACTGGACATACCAATAAAGTTTTTGATGAACATATGAAGAAAGAGCTGGCAGGACATATAAAAGCACTAGCAGCAATGTTTCCCCTGAAATGCCGTGAACTGGCTTTTGAGTGCACATGAAGAAATGACAGCGATGTCCCTGCCAGCTGGATCAAAGAGGAAAACGCAGGTTGGGTAAAGTGTGCATTTATTACGAAAAAGTAATAGTGAACATTAAAAAGTATTACTCCAGGAAATGCGCATTATCGGTTCTCACCCTGCAGATAGTTCATAGAGAAGCAAAACTGGGTACTTATTTAGAGCATATAGCTTCAATTTATGTAAATCTGAATGTAAACTGCAATGGCTCAATAAGAGACAAATTAAGAGATATGCTAATAACACCAAGAAACTTTTCATATTTTCCGAGACGTGATACGTTGTCGGCCTTTAAAGCACGCCACTATGTCATGCCACACTCCTGAAGCAACCTCTCCAAGTAGAGCTACTTACCTTTAATAGGCACAACATGAGTTCTTGACCTTTAATGTTGTAAAATAACTTTGAATAAACCTTAAATGAGCATTTTTTTGAATTTGTCTAGTTTTTATATAGAATTACAGTTTCAGGGATCAATATCTACAATATTCTCTCCAACAGCACAACTTACCCCGCACCGGGGGCTATATTTCTTAAATACTATATTTCAGATGCCAGGGATTGTTCCCAGGGATGCAGCACATTCTGAAATATATTTACATAATTTAGTTTGAAGCATTACTATAATGTAATCACTTTAAAGTCACTTTAAATAAAAACTGGCACAACTCTCCCCACTCTCCCCTACTCCTTATTTTGATTCACAAAACGTTTTCAACTCTTAAAGCCTTGAGCATAAACAGACCTGGTGGCCTGGTGGTGAGGGAGTTGCCCAAGTGATCAGAAGGTTATGGCTTTGAATCCCACGACTGCCAGTAGCAGCACTAAGGTCCCCTTGAGCAAGGTATTGTCCTCACTCACTTCTCCCTGGGTGCTGCATCACTGGCTGCTCACTGCTTCACTCTTGGGTGAATGGGTTAAATGTAGAGAAAGAATTTCACACTGTGTCATGTGGTTTGTTCATGGGTGACACAAATGGCCACTTTACTTATGCTCCTCTGCTGATGTGGTTCTACAGCACTTTCCATCTTGCACCTGGTGACAAGCCATTTGTATCCAATACTGCTTCTACTGACTGTCCACAGCCCCACACCTGTTGGCTTGGGTTCGGATCCCAAGATTGCCAGTGACACCCCTGAGGTAAATGCAGAAACTCGTGAATGAGTGAAATGCAGAGACCAATTTCATATTCAAGTGGGAGCTTTAGGATACTAAATGAAGTTTTGTTGGTGAAAGGTGGTAAACTTGGGAGTGAATCTGAAAGCAATTAATCTGGGACTTCAGTGTGATCGATGGAATGCTGTTATTCAGTAGTCATTTGAGTTTTGCTTTAAACCATTTGTCGCGTTTTTTTTTGTTCCCATCATCAAAAATTTGCCTTTTGCTGCCTTTTGCATCATGGAAAGAAGTGCTTCTCTGTGCTGTGGAGACACTGTGTAAATCAAAAAGCATTGTTTGCATTGTTTGTTAATTAGAATTTAATTTCATTTAAAGTGAAAGTGACAATCTGGTCATACGTGAACACACCACAGCACACAGTGTGAACAGCATGAAATACTTCCTTTGCATTTAACCCATTCACCAAGTGAAGCAGGGGGCAGCTATGAACACAGCGCCCAGGGAGCAGTGCGTGGGGACGGTACCTTGCTCAGGGTACCTTAGAGGTGCCTAGGTCTTGGGAATCGAACCCGGGCGAATGCCTCAACCACTAGGCTACCAACATCGCTGCAAAAGCCAAGCTGATAGCTGGCTAACAAGATGGCTATCTATACTTTTACCTCTAAATCGAAGCTAATGGACTCAATGCTTTGGTGCATATAAGATGGAGTAATAGGTTCTCAGTGACTGGAACAGATTCTGCAATCCTGCTCAGTGAGTCTTTGTTAATGCAGGCCCTGTTGCCTTCTATCACATTTTTCTTCGTAACCAAAGACCGACACAGGCTGTGTTAGAAATTTCCTCTTACTGACTGCCGCCAGGTAAAAAGAAGGAAGAAGAATGCAATATGTGACCAACATAAAATTTTCAGGTTGAGTAAACATTCCAGGATGTTGTGAAGTTAAATATTCCACTATGTAACAAAACATGTTAAGTAAATGGAGGGCTAAGAAATCAGTGCGTGTGTTGGAGTTGGTCTGACTGGCTGAGCCCTTGATATTGGCAAAGTCTAGTCAAAGCACACAGTTCATGATGGTAACTGACACACACTGGATACTGTACTGCATACTAATATGAGTAGCTTGAGGTATACATTGTTTATGAATTAGACATGCACACAATATTTTGCTGTCAAAATGATTTGCCACAGCTGCAACATTAATGCAGCTTACCCTAAACTCAAGAAATTCCTATGAACGATGCCATTGAATAGCCCATTTGTGTCCCTAAGGAACCTTGTCTGATAAGAGATATGATAGTGAAGTACATCTTAAAGGTTTAAAAAAAAAAACCCCAAACTGTCACAATGTAAAGGCTCTTTCTGGAAGCTTCACATTATTTTAAGGTTCTCTAAACCTGTAATATACATTACATATACACATTTACAAAAATAGTTTAAAAGAACCACTGACTAAATGGTTCTTTAGGGTGCCAGAAAGGTTTTGTTTGGCTTCTTTTGTGTTTAAGTGCAGCAATCCAATCAGCAACTAACTGAACTAAATTAATGAAAAGCCCAGTGTAGTTAGACATTAGTTTCTGTTTGTATAGTTTTACATCGTAACCAGTTTGGAGCAAACTTGTGGATGGAGGCTAGGAGTGATTGCACCCAACCCATTTCCCCCTAGAAATACTACAAGACAGGAAATGTGTTGATACCTCATCGGATACATTTGTAATGTTTTGGTTCCCAATGAACATAGAAGGCATGAACTGCTTTTCTCTACATTCTCTCCAGACATAAGTGATGTTACAGCATTCAAAGTGCCCGGAACAGCTTGCAGTGTTTTTTATTCTAGTTTATGTTCTTGCCTTGATCAGTATCCAGTAATTCAGTTCAAGTAAGAAAGGAAGACTGTAAGGCCTAGGACCTCTTGTTCGTTTTAAAGAGAGAACCTGACATGCCATATAAGCTGGTGTGTTTAATTGCTGAAAAAAATAATTCAATTTAATGTGGTCAGGGCAAAAATGCCCAAGAGCAAAAACTGGATTGCTGTATCTTGTACTGAAAGATGGTTTGTATGAGATATTTGAATATTGATCAACGTAAATGAATATGGCCAGAAATGAAAAAGACTTTGGAAATTTTTAGTGTGGTTCAGCCGTACTGGGGAATGCACACTAAAAATAGCCAAAGTGTAGAGTAATTTCTAAAAATTCTCCGCTGGCAATGGGCAAGCGCACCGCAGAAATTCAATATAAATCCTGTAGCAGGGGGATTCTTAGCAGTTTATGTTTTCCTGTTTATCTGATTATCAGTTCTCTTTAAAGAAGGCTGTGGAATAGTGTGTTATTCTTTAAATAAAGGTTACATTTGCATGTTTTTACATGTTTTATCACAAACCGATCTACACGGATTCTCGTCTAGTCCCTGGTTATCTCCAAACTGGACTACTGCAGCTCTCTACTGGCCAGACTAACAAAACCAAACCACTTCAGCTGATTCAGAACGCAGCTACAAGGTTAGTGTTCAACATTTGCAAGTTCACTCACACCACACCTTTACTAAGGAACCTCCACTGGCTCTCTGTGGTGCTCGTGTTAAGTTCAAGACCTTAACACTTGCTTTCAAGACCAAAAACGGACTTGCACTCCCATACATAACAGTTTTGATCAAACAACGTGTCACTTCTCGTCCTCTCGGGAGGAGAGACATGCGTCAACTCTTCTCAGTGACTCTTCTTCCCCTAGTGGTGGAACTAACTCCCTCTTCCGAATCAAATCTGCAGAGTCCTTCACCATCTTCAAGTGTCGCCTGAAGACCCACCTCTTCTTATATTCTACTGCTTACTTAAAACAACAATACTGGCTTATGTTGTTCCAGTATTTTGTTGTGGTGTTGGCTAATTATTATTTGACAGATGTAGTATAGGTGCACAGAACGTGCAGTATTTCAGTTAAATAGTTTACGTGGATGTAAGCTGTTTACAGGTTCAAGAAACAGTTTTGGACTACTTGAGCACTGATGTTCATCACTCTGGTTAAGGGCATCAGCCAAATGTCGTAAATGTAAATATGTTAAATAGTAAGGCAGCTTTGGAAGTTTATGCACTGGAAACAAGAATACTGGGCAAGTGTAAACATTTGAGCTACTTTGACAGGGTCATCATTGTGACAGAGCTACAAAACGAAGCAGATGGTTCCCAGTTTGTAGCAGTTAGTACCCAAAGTGGTCCAGAGAAAGACAACTGGTTTTAACTGGTGACAGGGACATTATATCTACTGTAACATAAATTGTTTAAACAGTTAATGCTGGCTAAAACAGAAAAATGTCAGATCACACATTAGAACTTGCTGTGTGTGTGAGGTTCAGAACTGGACCAAGGCGCAAAGGAATAAGGTGGCCTGGTCCGATGAATCATGTGGGTGGCGGGTGCATGTGCTTTGCTTACCTGGAGGAGAGGCAGCACCAGAGGACAAGCTGACAGAGGCAGTGACACTCTGGACACTGTTCTGTTGAGAAACCGGTCATTCATGGAGATGTTTGAAACATACCTCCAATCTAAACACTGTTACAGACCAATAGAGATGCTCCGATCAGCATTTTTGGGGCCGATCACCGATTACCGATAACCAAGATCATGATCTGCCGATCACTATAATCTACCAGCTCGGCTTGGTGCAACTCTACTGCAACTTTTTTACTTTTCTGTATCTAAAATCTGAACGTTAGTATTAGCACTAGCGTTAGCATTAATGCTAACGAACTCTAACGTTGCTTCTTTAAGCCTTGTCTGGTAAGCCAATTGACTCCGTTTTGTGGC
>JBBPDC010067348.1:0-10776 GCA_037974485.1 Hemigrammopetersius urotaenia
ACAGAGACAGACAGACAGACTAATACTCAGGGGAGACAGGACGGTGTCGGGGAGGGGAAGGCGTGACGACCGTAACACGTATTCACATTCTCAGAGCTCAGTCATGACCGCTGAGGAGACAGGATATGGCCACTTGAGCTGAGCACTCTTTCTGACAGCACACTTATTGCAGTATGTTGATAGCACTGTCATAATCTATGTTTTTAAGAGCGCCAACAGAAACATGGTGTTGAGGAGTCTTTGCAATTAATTAACAGTGTTGTTTTAAATCAGGATTAATTGTGAAATCCGCAACTTACAAACTACATGTTCTGTATGACCGGAAAGAATAGTGAGAGACCTTTGGCAAATAGTACAGAAGCTCATATATTTTCAACAGTGCCATCAAATAATCTGATTCAATGTGCTTTAATTCAGAAACAGAATGAAGTTTGATATTCTTCTTTGCTTTCCAACTGATCTTCTGTCTTGCATAATGCAAACCAAGAAATTTAACTGGACTGTGCTGTAAGCGAGCATTGTCTGTAAACTTCCAGGAAACCACTGTTTATATTTCCACCTGTGACTAAATGTGGTGACGACAACCCATCAGGTCAGTTCATGTGTTTTGAATATCGGGAATATATCTGGAAAAGCCACAGATAACTGCAGCAACACACATCAGGCCATTCCGCCATTTTGCTCATGCCGGAATATAAACAAAAGTCTCGGAATGAAGCTTGGGTCATGAGGGAAGTGAGATGCTAGACTGCAGAATCAGAAGCCATACTACAAGATGCACTTGATGATAGACTGGGACCTGTTCTGGTCATGTGTACGTTACCTCAATGAGTTTGCGGAGGTAGCGGTTAGCTTTGTTAGCATTCTTGCTCATGACTTCGTTCCCATGGCAACAGTGCAAGTTTTTCCAAACCAGAAACTATGGGCTGACTAAAGCATCAGGAAGGCAGTGAAGACCCGCACTGCTGCTCACAACACTGGACTCAACGCTGGCGCTGACAAAGAGGCATCATACTGTGTTCGGCACACGGTGAAGGAAGCCAAGCACTGTTATTGGGTGCGAGCTGAGGCGCTCTTCCAACAGAGCGACCTGTGCCAAATGTGGCACGGACTGCGCAACATTACAAATTTTAAAAGTAAGAACATTGAATCTGCACATGCAGACTCTGATATCTTTTTGCTTTTGCTTTGCTTTGCTTTGAGTTGTGTTTACACTAGCCATGTGGCTAACGAAGTTAGTAGCGAGTTGATGGAGCGCAGTGATGTCATCAACATCACAGAGTGCGACGTGCGCAGGGCGCTACAGCATGTCAGCACAAGGAAATCGCCAGGACCGGACGGAAACATTGGGCCCCTGCTGCGCCGACCAGCTTACCCAGAGTCTTCACCACCTTCGTCAACAAGTCTTTGGCTCAAGCTGTGGTCTCGACTTGCTTCCCTTGTACCTGAATGATTACCGACCAGTTACACTTACGTTAGTAGTTAAAAAGGTTTTCGAGACCAAAGACCTCATCACATCTTCCATCTCCAGCGTCACGAACCAACTTCAATTCGCCTCCCCCCAAACAGATTAATGGAAAATGCCATCTCCCACATCCTGCACTCCACCCTCAGCCATGTGCAAGATATGTCGGATTGCTCAGCTTTCAGTACAATAATCCTCATCGTCTGTTCACCAAGCTGAGGGAACTAGGTCTATACACGCCTGTGTGCCTGGATGCTCAACTTCCTTACAGGCAGACCACAGGTGGTGAGAGTTGGTGGCTGTGTCCTCAGCCCTCTGCTTTACACTTTCTACATACATGACTGTGTGGCCGCACACAACTTCAACTCAGTTGCCATGTTCGCAGACAATACCGTCTTGCTGGGCTTCTCCCAGCAACTGTAATGTACCTATAGCCCGAATGCCTGGAATAAACAGATCAGTGGTCACCAGTTCAGACACTTTTCTTTTGTGTGGTGGGCATGAGGGTTGAGAGACCAGCCGGCAGCTGCGCACTTATCCCATACGGCTCTAAGGAGTTATCAGATTTTGATATCTATCTACCAATTTCTGCTAAAAATTTTTGCATGGGCAAATTGTGTACCCAGGAAGATTCACATTCAAATGAATGTTGTGCCTGTCATCATATGCCCTGGGGAAACACAGCCACTATTCCATTGTTCTCTTCATCTGTGCCAGTGGCAGCCACATCGGCTTCAAACCCTAAACCATGCAGCACAACGCAACACAACTCAGCTGCTCCAGCAGTTGCCAGGTCAGTGATGTCCCTCCAGATGACCAGGCCAGCAGTGTCGTTATGGGGCTGTCCTTTGTGCTGGGGGTCCCTGGTAATGTAGCAGCACTAGTGATTCTTGTTCGACGCTTGAAGGAGAACAACTTCACCCTTAGACTGATGCTGAGCCTGGCAGTATCGGATCTGCTGACTCTCCTTCTACTGCCCTGTTGGATCTTGTCCTGTCTGAAATGCTGGATCTTCGGCTCTGCTGCATGCAAGATCATCTCCTACACTGAATATTTGGGCGTCTACTGTAGTGGATTGTGTGTGACTCTGATAAGTTTTCAGAGGTACATGCAGGTACTGCATCCTCAGAAATGGGCTAAACTTGGTGCACAAGGAGAGAACGGCCTGTTGTGTATGATATGGATCCTGAGTGGGGTCTTAAGTTCATATCCTCCAGTTCAGCGTGAGGAAAAATGTGATTGCTTTGGATGCAAATGTGTCCAGACATTTAGGAGCGATACGGAGTTGGTGGGCATTTTACTCTTGGAAATATTGGTATTTGTGATGTGTTTCTTCTTGCTGGCTTTTTCGTACTGTTTTCTTTATAGGGGGGTTCATCAGTCACCTTTCTTCAGCGGCAACAGGATGACAAAGCTGGTGACAAGAATTGTTGTGGCATTCCCCATCTTGTATGGACTGTTGCCCATTTCTAATTTCATAAAGATTTTTGCCTTGTTACTAAAAAATGACAATCTGGAAAGGAACTCTTCAATTTGTGTTGGAGTAGCCAGAGCTCTGATATTTCTGAACAGCTGTGTGAACCCTTTTCTGTACACATTTGCTCTTAGAGAGCTGCATCCTAGAAGTGATTTGGAGGAGCACACTTAGATCAAACATTGTGAAACGGCATGTGAAACCCAGGCTGTATTTCTTTTCAGCATTCTCTTCATCTGTACTAGCAATAGCCACATCGGATTCAACCCCTGAACCATGAAGCACAATGCAGCACAACTGCACCATCTTGATACAACACACTGGGTTTTAATGCATGTGATTCATGATGGCAATGACACGGAAGGACCATGATTCCTAAGAGCCTCTTCTTGTAAACACTGATGATTTAGCTTTTCTTTTGAACAAAACAAAAAACAAGGGAAAGGACAAAAGAGTTGGTTTCAGTTTGACAGTCTGGAGACACATTTGACTACCAAGTGTAAACATTTATCAAGATGAACATAATGTGTTTTTAATTCATTATATGTTACATAAATACATACTTAAAGATGAACTTTAACGAAAATAAAAAATGCCAGTGGCACCATCTTCCTCTGAAATGGTTTAAATAATATTTAGATGTAACGTGCCTATAGCTCGAATCCCTGGAATTACTAGATCAACAGTCACATATACATGTGCAAATGTGTTCCCAGTGACTTCCTCATGCACATGAATGCTGTGTCTGTAATCATATGCCCTGGGGAAACCCAGGTAGTGTTTATTTTCATCCTGCACTTTCCATTTTTCTCTCTATCTGTGTCAGCGGCAGCCACATCGGCTTCAAACCCTAAACCATGCAGCTCAACTCAACACAACTCAGCTGCTCCAGCAGTTGCCAGGTCAGTGATGTCCCTCCAGTTGACAAGGCCAGCAGTGTTGTTATGGGGCTGTGCTTTGTGCTTGGCCGATGCTTGAAGGAGAACAGCTTCACCCTTAAACTGATGCTGAGTCTGGCAGTATCGGATCTGCTGACTCTCCTTCTCCTGCCTGTTTGGATCTGGATTTTTCTGAACTGCTGGACGTTCCACTCTGTTGAATGCAAGATTATCTTCTCTGCTGGATATTGGTTCACCATCTGTAGTGCATTGTGTGTGACTCTGATACGTTTTCAGAGGTACATGCAGGTGCTGCATCCTCAGAAATGGGCTAAACTGTCACGGGTCGGGCCGCGAGGCCCAGACCCGGAACTACCTGGAAGGTCCCAGGAACAGGCAGGCAGGCAGAGATCCATGCTCAGGGGAACTTTATTAAAGAACACAACAAAAGCAAAGCAAAGGGCACGAGGGCCACCAGGAACATGAACAGAGAAAAACCTTATATGTCAGGCGATGGGCTCATGGTGACTGTCACCATGAGCAGAACTTAAATATCCAACTTAATCAGGAACTTAACCAAAAACAGGTGAAACACAGGTACATCACACTAACACAACTCCAAAATAAAAGCCCTAATATAACCAGAATAGAAAAGATAGTGACAAACAGAAAATAGTGGCCTCTAATGGCCACCGGCCGTGACATAAACTTCGTACGCTTGATCAGGGGGAAGGGGGTTCTGAAACACAACTAAAAATAAAGAAATAAGTACAAGTCAAGTAGATATATGTATAAATGTAGATACAATTTAAAATAAAAACACAAATCTAAAAGTAAATAACAAACAAGGAGCACCACAAGTTAGAGAACATAGGTAGGCTAAGGGTTGTACATGCAGGTGCCGGTGACTAGAATTGTTGTGGCATTTTTTTGTATTTATTTTTTGTATCTATCTTACTTTTTACTTATATCTTACTAATGCCTTGTTGAGGAGTTCCTTAAAATGGCAAACTATAGGATATTCAGCAGAACTCTGAACAGCTGTGTGAACTATTTTCTGTAAAATTGTTCTTAGAGAGTTGTATTCTAACAGTCATTTCAATCATTGTGAATTGGCATGTGTGGTCTCCTTCTGCTACACTGCAGGTTTCAGTAAAAGCATGTTACATCTGGTTCGGTTTCATTGTATTTTTATGTTACAAGATCACAATAATCTTCAAACAACAAAACAACAAATAAAACACACTATAATAAAATTATTTATTTTCCAAAGCCACGGGGAGCCGCAACATAAGCCGCGGGTTACCGTCCCCTGCCCTAAACCATGCAGCACAAGTTAACACAACTCAGCTGCTCCAGGAGTTGCCAGGCCACCGATGCCAACAGGGCTGTTTTGGGGCTGTGCAATGTTCTGGGTAATATAGCGGCACTGGTGATTCTTTTCCGAAGCTTGAAGGAGAGCAGCTTAAGCCATAGACTGGTGCTGAGTCGCCCTTGCCCTGTCTCCTGGTGCAACATCAACACCTTAAAATCCATGAATAGACTCGAGTAGTGACTGGTGGCATAATGAGGGTCCATGTATTTTTTGGGGTATTTGTAATCAATGGTCATAAATAGTTATTTAATGGTGCATTTTGATTCTCCAAGTTGCATTGCCCTTCATTGGCTGCTATCAAAGCTAGCTGGGAACAGGACTTTAATTCCATCCTCTCTGATGTTATTTGGGACTCAATTTAGGATCAGGTGCATTCCACATCCACTCGGCACGCACTCTTACAACTTAAGCTTGTTTACCGGGTGCACTTATCTAAGGCCAAATTAGCTCGCATATACCCAAATGTGGACCCAACTTGTGACAGATGTAGGAGCGCACCGGCTTCATTATTTCACATGTACTGGTCTTGCCCTTCCTTGTCTAGCTTTTGGAAGTTGGTCTTTCAAACCATGTCGGAAGTTTTACATTGCCAAATCGAGCCAAACACCCTCTCCGCCATTTTTGGTATCGCCCCAGACCTGGATTTACCACAAGTTAAGCTCAAAATCTTATCTTTTTCTTCTTTACTTGCTAGAAGAGCTATCTTAAGTGGAAAGACCCTGCTCCGCCCTCTCATGCACACTGGGTTAGGGATGTTCTCTTGCCTATGGACTTAGAAAAAATCAGATATACTGTCCGGGCGTCTGAAACCAAATGTATTCAAATTTGGCGACCCTTTTTAATGTTTTTATGAAACCTACCACCATTATCTCAGAGTAGCTCCTCCCTCCCCTCCCCTCCTTTCCCTTCCCCTGCTTCTTTCATTTACACTTAATTTATTATTTTATAACGGTTTATTCTGTTACATGCATGTCTTTGTGTTTTGTATAAGTAGTCGTACTTTACACTTATTTATTTTACTCGTTATGTCTGCTTGTGTCATGGCTGCTTAGGGTTCTTTGGTTGTGTTTTTTTTGTGGGTGTGTTATTTTTGGAGTATAAAAGCTTTAAAAAGTGTAGCACTGTTCTGGAATGTATTTACTGATGTGATTTTTCAAATCAATAAAAAGACATTGGAAAGAGAGTGGTGCATTTTGACTAATATATATTAAGATATCTCTTGTAAATACCTTTAACGCCCCCATGCCAGTGGCACATTCTTACTTTGAAATTCGAAATATAAAGTACCAATAGCTTGAATCCCAGGAATGACTATATCAGTCGTCACCAATTCAGATACTTTTCTGCTGTGTTTTGCTTCAACAATGCTTTCATGATGCTGTCCACTACCCTTTACTTGACGCCCCTAAACAATCAGGAAGATGGTCATTAACAGGGGCAGGGGCATTTCTCAGGAAGGCAGATCTCCAGGACCAGGGTCGGTGAGCACTAGACCAGATCATTCTGGTTGGTGACCTGGTTGTGGACTGGTTAGTTTTTAGACAAGTCTGCTGTTGTACACCACAAATATTTTTGCATATGCAAACATGTTCACAGGAATGATGGTATTCTCATGAATTGTGTACCTATTTACATAAGCTCAGAAACCCAGGCTTGCTTTTCATTGTTCCCTTAATATGAAACAGCAATAGCGACATCGGCTCCAAACCCTAAACCATGCAGCAGAACTCAACACAACACAACTGCTCTGGAAGTTTCAAGCTCTTCAGTGACTCTCCAATATACATAGCCAGGAGTGCTATATTGGGGCTGTGCCTTGTTCTGGGGGTCCCTGGTAATGTAGTCGCACTGGTGATTCTTCTCCGACGTCTGGACAAGAACAGCTTCACCATCAGACTGATGCTGAGTCTGGCTGTGTCCGATCTGCTGACTCTCCTTCTCCTGCCTGTCTGGATCTGGTCTTCTGTAAATCACTGGATCTTCGGCTCTGCTGCATGCAAGATCATCTCCTACGCTGAATTTTGGTGCACCTTCTGTAGTGCATTGTGTGTGACTCTGATGAGCATTCAGAGGTACATGCAGGTGCTGCATCCTCAGATGTGGGCCAAACTTGGGGCTAAAGGAGAGAAAGGCCTTTTGTGTGGGATATGGATCCTGAGTGGGGTGTTAAGTTCATATGCCCCTGTTCAGCGTGACGCAGGATGTGATGATTATGGATTCCAGGATTGTTCCCAGAAATTTCGGAGTGATACAGAGCAAGTGGCCACTTCACTTTTTCAAATCTTGCTTGTTGTGACGTGTTTTATCTTGCTGGTTTTGCTGTACTGTCTTCTTTATCGGGGAGTTAACCAGTCTCCTTTCTTCAGCAGCAACAGGATGACAAAGCTGGTGATTAGAATTGTCGTAGCATTCTTGATCTTCTTCGTCCTCAGTCCTATCGCTGATGTCTTAAATATTGTTGCAGTTTCGCTCAAAAATTATAGTCTGGCAAAAAACACAAACTTTTGTGCCATAATAGCTAGAGCTCTGACATGCCTGAACAGCTGTGTGAACCCTTTTCTGTACACATTTGCTCTTAAAGAGCTGCATCCTAACAATAATTTGGAAGAGAACACTTAGATTAAACATAAAATGGCATGTGAGGTCTTCGTCAGATAGACATTGGAAGCCTTAAGATACTTTTTTCTTAGATCTGGAAAAGGCCAAGACACAGAAAAAGCAGGTAAACCTTGGGACGGCAGCAGTTCAATGCATAATTTTCAGCAACTGGAATCATAGCATAGCATACCAACGACGTATCTGCTAATTGGTGGCAAACAACTGCAACATGAGATGAACATCTGTGATGGTGGTCAGAAATAGACCTAAGCTGGCAACATGGTATGACAACAAGCCTCATGGTACTCACTCACTCAATCATATTCAGCCAGCTGAAGACTCTCCACAAGGACTGCGGGCAGTCAAGTACTTTATAAGAGTGGCATTTCTCATCAATATCCAAGAAATGTGAATTAAGGCTTTTTATGTGAATAAGGCTGTGTTTCCATCACAGTTCCATCATTTCTAAGACTTTTTAGAGCAACACGAAGCATACAAACATGCAATAAATCAAATGAATTAATTGTATTTGCCTACACAAAACAGTGCATTTCCGGGTTTTTCTTAATCATTTAATGTCTCCAAAAAATGTGATACTCAATTACAATGAACAGACATGAAGTGCTGCCACTGCTGCCAGTTAAATTACTGAGCCATCAACTTTGCCTTCACACTGCCGTAAAGTTTAACAACACAGAAATGAAAAGTTCCTCGACATAATTGTCTGCTCACATTGAACCTTATGGAAATTTTATTTTATTAATATATATTGAGTACAGTCATTCATCTGTAAATCTGTGATAAACATGTCTACTTACTTATATAGCTGTCCTGATCTTGCAGAGGTTATCACAAATATAGGGAGTGCAAGAGCTGAGTCCAACACACTGTGAACGAGAGCTAAGTCCATGAAGGCTTTGGGAGTTGGTGTAGGGGTAGCAGCTCCATATCAGCTCTTTATGTGCATAGTAGTCACTGTCATTTTATTTCACTGTCTAGCGCTATCTTCAATGTACCTACGTTTGGGGTCTGAGGAGTTGAAATATATTGTCATAATTTGATGTAGAGGAAGCTCTCATTTCTGACTGTTGTTCCAACCACATTTTTATAAACTGGGGACAGCAACAGCAAACAGATTTCCTCAGTAATATGAATTACTGTTTTACTATTTTAATATGAAAAAAAGCTTTGGGAAACTATTATAAGGCAGGTTTGGATAAAATGAAACAAAAAAGCTAACACTGTCAATTGCTTTTACTGGTTACTGGTTTACTATGAAGAAAACCAGCCTGAACTAGGCAGTCTTGGATTGACTTTCTCCATTTCTCAGGGACTTGTTTAAAACATACAGAGACCGCTCAGTTTGGCTTTGCTCTTTTTGATGTCTTGCCATTCCTCTGTGCATCCAGAGCACTGTTACGGTAATCTAGGTTTTCTTGGTTAAATCTGGTTTCTGATGCTGAATTTGTCTAGTTGGTGCCTGACAGCTTTGACCTATACTTATTGTAATGGTACAGTTACTTTGCATATACACCATGCGCATGGCCCACACTGTTACTCATTTAAACCCATCCATCCATCCATCCATCCATCCATCCATCCATCCATCCATCCATCCATCCATCCATCCATCCATCCATCCATCACTTCACATTATTCTCCATGTTCCAAATGCATATGTTTGTACTCTCTAATTTACTAGGCGGGCGGAACGGCAGGTAGAGCCATTGTCTTGCAGCTGGGCGGCCACCAGTCATTTCTGTTTAAAGTTTTCTTCCCATTTTCTCCATACGTCTGTGTGGGTTTCCACTGGGAGCTCTGGTTTCCCCCCACAGTCCAAAGATATGCACATCAGGTTAATCTGAGATGCTAAATTGCCTCTGGGTGTGAATGTGTTTGTCTGTGTGTCTGCTTTGCAATGGACTGGACAGAGTATTTATCTGCCTTTTGCTCTGTAATAACTATTATAGATTCCACCACCTCTAGGATGGGGTAGCCAGGACAAATAAAAAATGTATAGACTTTGTAAGACTGATGAGTTCGTAAAAACCCCATGCAGCCCATAAAAGTAGCTGATTTTGCATCACAGTAATAGAAGTGCTGAAAATCAACAACAGAATGATCTTCCTGATATGGGCCTGATGTGAATTGCACAGTAGCACTCCAGAGGCTGTTGTTACTTTGCATGAAATTATGAATTTCACTAATTAAAAAATAAACACCACACAACACGTATTTCATTGTTATGAGAAAGGATACCATAAATTGTGTTATGGTGGTGTATACATCTCTTAATGACAGTAAAGTGTCATTAAGAGAAATGTCGTAATTCTCATAATAAATATTTTATTACACAAAATATCATAAAAATGTAATAATGAGATTTCTTATAATTGAAGACATTCTATGACAGTTGCTTATAACACAGTGATACTGTTTTGTAATTATGAAATGTAATTATTAAACAAACATAATGGCACGTAAAGGGTTTATTCATTTTGTTCTTGGGTGGGACTTCTTTTCTTGACCTTTTTCAGGATAAAGCTACTGCTGCACTCATAGCTTCTGCGATGCTGACTGAAACTTTAATGGTCTTTCTGTTAGTCCTACCTTCTGGCTCCTGGATGGTTACACATTAATGGAGTATTTTATTAATAGAGCTTCACTTTTGCATATGCAAACCTGGGCTCAGGGATTATAGCCTTGCCATAAAGGCAACATGTGTGAACCTTACATTCTTTTGTGCATCTGTTCCTTCAGCTTACAGCTATGAACCATGAAGCAGGACAACTGCTCCAGTAGTTCTCAGCACACTGAAGTCTTTCCAGCCTGTATAGCCAACAGCGCTATTATGGGGCTCTGCTTTGTGCTGGGGGTCCCTGGAAATGTGGCCGTGCTGGTGATTCTTTTCCGACGCTTGAAGGAGAACAGCTTCACCATCAGACTGATGCTGAGTCTGGCGGTATCGGACCTGCTGATTCTCCTT
>JBBPDC010067359.1:0-10775 GCA_037974485.1 Hemigrammopetersius urotaenia
AAAATATTTTTCTATTCATAACATTGCTCAAATTCTGTCCTGGGTTTTAATTAATTAATAATTCAAAGGAATAATCATAAAAACACTTAAAGGACTGGCAAATTCATTCAGGTTTAGCAATCTGATGATGCATCTAGCTTTAAAAAGTAAAAAAAAAAGTATCGGTATCGGCGATACTGGCTCTGTGTTTACTTGGTATCGGATCGATACCAAATTTTGTGGTATCGCACAGCACTAGTGTGCAGAAGTATTTGAGTGTTAGGGTGTGTGTAGTATGTGTCTCCTCTCCTGTGGGAGGTCAGGAGTAAAGGACACTGGAGCAGAGCTGTTCTCAGCAGAAGACCCACTGCTCCAACCATCCCACCCGACTGCCGCGCCCGCGTGCATACGCCGCTGTGTATCACGCAGCCTTCACGCAGCACATCAGCCTCTGATCACGCGTCAGCTCTCCTCTGATTGGCTGACGACTCGGCGCACCTTGACTACTGATTGGCTAAGGGCGAAACCATGGTCACCAGTGCTCTGAAATGCCCGAATCAATCTGATAACCCTAGCGAGGGCTGCCCACATCTCTCCAGCCAGATGGACCAGCCTCACAAACACGGCAGCGTGTCTCTTAGTGTGTGCGCAGCATAGTCGTCCACGTCCAGCTTATAAATAAATACCATATGGTCAGTGTTAGTGTTGACACTGTGACGACATGAGAAAAGTGCATCGTGCTTCTTCCCCACCAAACAATGTAAGTAGCCTCTTTCTAAAACAAAAGGATTTTTTCTTCATCCTAAATGATGATTTAAAGTCATATGGGTCATCAGAGGATCTTAGTAGAGCTTACCGAATTAAAGGAAAACAGTGTTTGATGCTCGCTACGATACTCACAGAAGAGTTCGGGCTCGACTCCAGGGATGTGGTGGAGTTTACGTGCCAACTGGCAGAACCGTTGGTTGATTGGTGCACCCGTTTTCCGACAAGCCACGCCCTCATGTCATGTGATTAATCCACCGTCAAATCTGTCAAATGGTCCACCGTTTCAGAACGCGTAGCGAACCAATCAAAGCGCAGGAGAGGGCGGGTTTAGCGGAATATAGGTGTGGGAAAAAACGAGTCCGCTGCTGTGTGTGAAGTAGGTGAAGGGTCGGGCTCTCTTTCTGTGTGGGCTGAGTGTGAGTATTTTTTTTGTGTCTAAATAAAACTTTGGATTGAGTTTGCGGTTAAAAACCAAAACTTAAAAACAAAACAGGAGTGTAGTAGTTTCTTGAAGCATTAGTTTTAGTCTGGAAGTACCTTTAGCCACAGTTTTAAAGGTTTAGTATTTAGTTTTAATGTGCTAGTTTGTCTGAAAGTGGCTTTAGAATTAGCTTTAAAGCATTAGTCTTAGTGTTAAAGCAGTTTTTCCTCTGAAGGTAGTATTAGTCATAGTTTTAAAGAATCAGTCTGTTTGTAGAACTCGTTTTAGCCTGAAAGTAGGCTTAGTCCTAGTTTTAAAGCATTGGTCTTAGTGTTTATAGTACTAGTTTGAGCCTGAAAGTAGCCTTAGTCTTGGTTCTTAAAGAATTAGTATACATTTACTGCTTTCAGTCTAAAAGCAGCTTTAATTTTAATCCACCAGCGTGCTTGGAATACAAACATCAGTATGATTTTATATAGAGATAATCTATAATCAGCTGATTTGATTGCTGTTTTTGAGGCTTATTCAGCTTCTGTTGTCATATTCTGATAGGGTATGCAATGTGAGGCTGTGGAGAAATACCTAGAGGACTTGTGGGATACATCTGGGTCTCTGAGAGATCTGCAAGCTGTGGAAGTTCTCGTTTCCATGAAGAGCAAATGGAAAGATGGAAGTCTCCAGCATGTGGAGCCTCGTCCATTGACACCATCCTCCGATTCCTGTGAAGAGTCATTCTGTTCAGGCCCAGCAGATTTCCAGGAGTCTGCTTTGGTGAGTACCTTTGCTCTCCAGGTCTGAGGCAATGATGGCTAAGATCAATTACATTTGATTATAATGGCTTCCACGCCTGCTAAGATGCTCATTTCCATTTGCTAGTATTATATTGGCATCAAGCCAATATTTACTCTCCATTGCAGGGTAAAAGCATTAACCCAACGTAACATTTCTATATTATATTTCAGATGTTCTTCTGTAAGGTTTAAAGTATGTTTATAAAATAATACTACATTCCTAATATACTTTGGTGGGGACAGAATGTGGTCTATGATCAGTGTGTGGAACAACAGCTGCAGTGCCAAAAGTACGAAGGCTGGGGTAGAATGTTGGCTCAATGTGATGCAACATCAAGCAGCAAATCTAAACAGCATTTATGGCAGACACAGTGAAAAGAAGTGTACAGGTGAAAGAAAATGCATACAAGTAATTCGTTGCAAAAACAGGGACAAGCACCACTATATGTTTGGCAGACCACATGATGATCGTCTTGATTTCTTTCATTTCCAACAGGCCCTTCAGTGCATGACCCCACCTTACAGCCCTCCGACTGCTGAACCGGTCCAAAGAGACACACTGGAGGGTTTGTATCCCAGCGCTTCACTCTGCACCCCACAGCTACAGGGCAGGACCATCAGCGTGATCCGGCACACTTCTGACCCGCTGCCATGCCCCGCTGGGGAAAGAGTCCAACAGGCCTGTGCCCTTAAACCCAACCCGAGCCCTCCCTGTCCTGCCCACAGCCGCACAAGTGTCCAGTCTGGCACAGACCCGGGGATAAATCATGATCCTCCAAACTCTGGTGCCACCACCCTGCCAACTCCTCCCACCGTAACTCTACCCAACCCTGGCATCTCTGCTGCTAACATGTCCTCGGTAACGTTGTTTCAGATTCTTCCTCTCACGCCCCCTGCTAACGTCCCACCCGCGTCCACATCTGACCCACCGAACGCCTGTCCGTCCACGGTTCTAGTGTGCGCTCCTGTCTCGGGCAGTCAGACTCCCTCAGGTTCCATCATGGTTCTGGTGCCCCAGCCGACTCTGCCCGCTCAGCACCTGGTGGTGACCGCAGTGGGGTCGAAGTTCACCGCCATCGCCCCTGCACCAGGCCACAGCCCTGCCACGCCAAAGACCGCACCCCTGCCCGAACCGCCGCGAGTTCGCTGCCACGTCTGCACACACCCCAACTGCGGGAAGACCTACTTCAAAAGCTCGCATCTGAAAGCACATCTGCGGACACACACGGGTGAGAAAAGGCTCGTTTTGTATTCGATTTAATGCCGGTCTGAATTTGGGGAAACAATCAGTCTGGCTTTAACACTCACCTCAACTGTTCTGAGTTGTTGAGGGACCCATATCCAACATTTTACACATTTTTCGATTTACATTTTTAGACCTTAATGGACAAAATACGGTCCTAAATCAATTTGAAACATTTTCTAACCTCACTTTATTGTAAAAGAATCATCTATGGGGATGAATTTGTAAGGATAAACTGCTGCAGGCTCTATGAACTCATTAACAAATATCTGTTTATCAAAACAAATATAGTTTTGATTGTAGTGCTCGTTACATTTTGAAAATGTTAGTCGTTACATTGTTATGTAGTTATATTGTGTCAGCATCTTTTATCAGTTTTATCCATTATCCATCAGTGTACACAAAGTCTGCTTGAGTTTATTAACAGGTGACAAATAAAGAGTTTAAGCATTTTAAGCATTGGGCCTTGTGCTAATGGCATTAATCTGATCATTACAAAAGTAAAGGAGCAGTGTAAATATGTTTTTTCACTAAGTCACCCCTTTTGCCTGTCCACTCAGGTGAGAAGCCGTTTACCTGTCAGTGGGACGGCTGCGGGAGGCGCTTCTCTCGCTCAGACGAACTGTCCCGCCACCGGCGCTCCCACACGGGCGAGAAGCGCTTCTCCTGCCCCGTGTGCCACAGCCGCTTCATGCGCAGCGACCACCTCTCCAAGCACGCCCGGCGTCACCTAATGACCCGGAGAACTCCCACCTGGCAGACAGAAATCAGCCGGCTCCACAGCATGGCCACCGGGGGGCGCATGCTCCTCCCCCTCAATCCAAAACCCAGGAGCTAATGGATGGTCTCAGAACCCAAAGGGTTCACGGCTCACGAAGAACTAGAACTGAAGTTTCAGGAAGGCATTTTAAAACGAAGGAGTGGAATTTTGTTTACATCAGACTAAATGTTGTGCTAAATCATATTTTTTCCATTAATGGAAAATTAATGACCACAAATGATGCAAACAAATGTGCACATGTGTAAACAAGTTGACAATGAGACAATACTCAAATGCAGCACCCTCAGCACCCTGACTGATTCAGCCCTTAAAATGTCTGGGCCCCAATGGTGCCACTGTCTAAACGTTTGCTGTGTCATCAGGAGCGGTGAGTTCCATCACCAGTGATAGCACAGCAGTCCAAAACAGTGCATAGGATGGTAAGATCATCGCTCAGTGAAACAAGGACATCTGTAAGCTGGTGGTTAATGTTGTCCAGTTCTGTTGAATTAAGGGTCCGTTTGCTGCCAATTTAGGTGTCCGTGGTAACGATAGTTGACCAGTTAGAAATAGAAAACCAGGTCCAGTGTTAGGCACATATGCCTTCGAGATCAAAGGCTCCCTCAAACGAATGAAACTTTGCACTAAATGTTTAAATCTTACTGGTAAAAATGTCATGTTATGTTTTTACTTTGGAAATTAAGTGAAGCTCAGGAGCTCTATTTTCTTACTGAGACACAAAGCCGGTCAAAATGGTTAAAAATATCGATTAAAATAATAATGCAATCATTTAAGCATCACTTGATGCTTAAACTGGAAGAACCCCATTATTCTGTCTGCTACTCGTGTTTAAGTGCAATTGTTCTCCCCCATCGTTGACAAGCTGACAGTGGCAGCATGATGGTTAAAACAAAGTTATTACTGATCGTAGAAAGGAAGATGGTGTCAAAAATGCGCAAATTTGTACAGTTCTGAGGTAAACTCATGTGTAAAGCGTATATAGTTTCATATCCAATCTTATATTCAGTGAAGTTAAAGGCAAAGGGTTTGAAAAATGAACACTGAAGTCACTTTATGCGAGCAGATGAACAGCAGATTATTTGAACGCCTGACCAAAGTCTGTATTTTTCTATTTTGTATCCAAGTCCCTTTGTTTTTGCTTATATGGAGTGTCTGTTTACATACTTTAATAAATTAGACTTTCAAGAACAAATCATGAATCAGACTTTGTATCCTAAAGTGTACTATTACTATATTACTGGGTAAGACGAGCTTATCAGGAATATAAAGTGTTTGATGGCACTCGGTCGTGTTGAACACGTGTTGACACCGATATGAAAATAAAGTGACTCACTTCAGCAGCGTGACTCCTGGTTTAAATGCCTAAAGAAGACACGATGCGCTGCCAATGGCAACAGCCGCTCTGTCAGGATGAATTATGTAAGAAAGAAGCCCACACGGACACATGAGCGCACTCGTTTACTGACAGTGTTTTCCCCAAACGGGCCACAGGCCAGCGTTGTACATATTCAAGCCTTTGTTTCTGGATTTAAATACAACCACATGGGTCAGGTCATTCAAACTGGTCACATAACAGATATCCTTCTACACGAATTTCAACATCGACTGTTGCTTTAAGAGCAGCCTCAAACCACCAACACTTCCGGAGAAACATCTTTCACTTTCTTCACCTTACGTCGCGACATACTGCATCTTTAACAAGGACGAGTTTGAGGAAAGAAATTGCCGACTCCATGCCAAAGCAATTCCAGTATGACAGTTAGCATCTAATTTCTGAACACGAAATCCGTCAGCGTCCCAAATGTTCTGATATCGAGATCAGATAAACTTGGCATTAAAAAAAAAATTCTCAAAGCTGCTGGCGCCATCTGCTGGCCACAGTAAATAAAAACATCCGACGTGCCGGTTAGACGCAACAGCCACGTTCGTAACAATAATACCACAAATATATGTCTTTAAAATCAGGAGAACTGATATGGTCATTATTTCAATAAATAACATCAAGTTGGGTGCAAACTTGACTCGCAATTAATAAACAGGAAATATTACATATATTTATGTATATACTGTTTTCAATAAAAACTGAATTAAATAGACTCTAGCAGGTTTGTAAACAGCAATAAGTGACTTCGCCCTCTGCCCCCCCAAAAGACATCTTATTTAAGTTATCTGTGTTGTGGTACAACTTATTTATGACACTAAATGAGTTTGCCCACCCCCGACCTCCGATCCAGTAACGCTCCCTCATAACCTCGTTTCGTGGTCCCGGCCAAACTCAAAGGGAGTTTACGCAGAAGATTCAGCAAAAGACTTTTCAATTAATTTCACCACAAAGGCTGCTGGAGCCCAAGGATGGCCTTATGCTAAGCTGGAGTGGAAATGGAGGTTTCGGTCCGGCAGGCCTGCTGAACCAGGGAGAAGTTTTTCATGGTGGTGTCCAGTGTGATGCCATAGTTCTGAATATCGTACCTGCAAAACAAATGAACATAAGTAAATAAATCAATACATGAATTCCACACATATACACATATATAAAGTAATCCCCCGCTTTTCGCAGGGGTTACGTTCCAACAGCACCCGTGTATGATGAAAAAACGTGTTGTGTTTTTGAAAAGAAAAAGAAAAAAACCCTAAATATGCCACCAAATCTGCTCCCAGAACACTTTCATTTCATTTTAAACTTAATTTAATGCATTACCCTTAAATATGATGTAAGGGTAAATAATCAAAATCAGAAAACATGCTTAAAAACATTAGCAGTAGCAGCGTTAGACTAGCATTAGACTTTTACACAAAAAAAACGTTGAAATAACTCTCTACTCGCATGTTTAGACAGGGCACAGGACACGGAGCAGTCATGCTGCAGCAGACTTTTTCTTCTTCAGCTTTTCAGTGTATTACCGGCACCACTGGACTGGTGGCGGTAATACGGTTGGGGTGTGTATGTGTAAATAAATAATGTGTATAAAATCACACACAGATTAAAACTTTGAAATATGCAAGTTTTGGATCCTTGTGATTTAGTCTGTTCCCTGTAGACAATCTATTTGGCATACGCGAGTACCCTCAACGCTCCAAAGCCAAACTAAGCGTCGAGCATGTTCTGTCTGACTGGGAGTGTGTTCAGGGTTCGTACCAGTCTCCTGCAGAGATGACGTAGTGCACGGGGGGCCTGTGTTCATCTGCATAGCCGCCCATGACTTGGAGGCTGTTTGCTCCAGTGTGGCTGAAGATCAGCCAGTCCCCTACGCTCAGCTCCGGGAGCAGGCAGGACTCCAACACCTGATCTAGGCCATCAGGAGAGGGACCCCAGAGACTGCTGGAAAACAGGGGCTCTTCTGAGGACTTCTCCTGCAGCAACAGCACAGCACAGCAGACCGTCATCACTATTCAGTACATTAACAGTACTGATTAATTCAACACACTTCAAGCACCTCCCTCTCATTTCTGATTTAAGCCACACCCACTTTTGGCAGTAATTTAAAAGACGGTGTCAAAAATATAATGTACGAAACTCAGTCAGTGTGAAGGTATCTGTTTTAAGATACTTGGAGAAAAAAAAGTGTATTGAATTTAGGAAGAAAGAAGCTCAAACAGCCATTTGGTTACTCTGTGCAAAGGCACTAAGATCTAAGGTTTAATACTAAAGGCACTGTGCCCAAAAGACAGCTTTAGTCTTGTATCTACATTATTTACATTTACATTTATGGCATTTAGCAGACGCTTTTATCCAAAGCGACTTTCATTCACTACCTACAGGGGGCAGTCTCTCCCTGGAGCAACCTGGGGTTAAGGGTGTTGCTCAGGGGCCCAATGGTGGTGTGCTGAAGGTAGGATTCGAACACATGACCTCTTGGTCCAGAGGCAAGTATCCTACCCACTGAGCTACCTCCACCCCATACATTATGTACACATTTAAAGCACAGAGACACAAGTTCGTCAGTTTTTAAGCCAGATTTAAGCCAGATTCACTACTTTACCTTGTGTAGAGATGGCACAGGAACAGATTCCTCCAACAGTTTATAAGCAAATGAGCCAAAAACACCATCGTTCATATAATACAGAAACTCTGGCTCATCGTTTCCAGACAGCACATCTGAGGACCACAAAAAACCCATGCATTCAGTTTCCAGAAGAAGTTAACTTTGCCGTTTCTTTAAAACTGAAAGAGTTTTAAGTTAGCGCTCACCATGTGAGTGCTGACTGGTGTCCCTGGCTACCAATTTCTTTGAGATGATGCTAACAGCCAGAGAGAAAGCAGCAGAGACGTAATACGCTCCCGGTTCAGCGATGACCGAGACACCCGTCGATGGGGGGAAGTAGACGTCCAGCATTGGTTTTAATGCCCTGTTCACCTGCATTAGAAAATGATGGATTTCTTACTAATGACCCCTCAACACATAATCTCAGACTTCAGAGAGCCTTATTTTACTCTGATGGACAAAAGGTCTTCATTTAAATTGATCAGAATCAGAAAACTCTCAAAAATTGCTTATGTTTCAACTGCACAGTCACAGTGACGCAAAGAACAATGTAAGGTCAAAAACACTCATATATACATAAACGCTGAGTTTAAATGCTATAGTAACACACAGTGAATTACTACCAACACAAATGGTGTTTAGCAGTCTGTTATTGTACATCAGAGATCATTAGTAGATCAGTAATACTGATATGACTAATTATTGCATGTTTTAGCACCCAATAAGAAAAGTACACGGTATGTTAGACTACTGCACAAAACAAAATGATCATTTAAACATCAGATGTGAAGTATTTTTTAAATGAAGAACACATTACCATTTCTAACTGAGCTTCTGTTCCATCAAAGCCGCCACCAATGTCAAGAATATTCATGACGAATCCGAGCTCCTCCTAAAAGAAACGTTTTGATTGCCTACTATTAATACCTACTCTTCAGTATTTCACATGAAGTACTGTGCAAAAGACTTAGGAGCCTGTGCAAACTGCCGGCCAATGCCTAGCCTTTTGGGGCAGCTGGTGGCCTAGTGGTTAGGGCAGTCGCCCTGAGATCAGGAAGTCGTGGGTTCGATTCCCAAGACCGCTAGGCACCTCTGAGGTACCCTGAGCAAGGTACGGTTCCACGCACTGCTCCCCGGCGCCGTGTTCCTGCTGCCCCCTGCTTCACTTGGTGAATGGGTTAAATGCAGAGGAAGTGTTTCGTGCTGTTCACACTGTGTGCTGTGGTGTGTTCACGTATGATCAGATTTTCACTTTCGGGACAACTGGTTCGCCCTGCGATCAGGAAGTCACTGCGAGTGGCACTTCTGAGGCACTCTTGAGTAAGGTGCCGTCCCACACACTGCTCTTGGGCGCTGTGTTCCTGACTGCCCACTGCTTCACTTGGTGAATGGGTTAAATGCAGAGGAAGAATTTCGTGCTGCGGTGTGTGCTGATATATAATTTGCAGTATAGTGTTATTTAATCTTTTTGTTTTATTTAGGATACATTTATTTAGGATACAATACTATTTTACTGGTGTCTGAGACTTTTGCACAGTACTGTAAACGGAACAAAAAGTCATTTTTTATTTCTATTGATAATAGAATTCTATTAATGACATTATGAGCAACTGTTGCACCGAAATGATGTTTAAAGTGAGAAAAAAGGTGTATGCAGAAACGAGTATGCAGAACTTACCCCCATGTCAAACACACAGCGTGCATCTGAAACCGCACGAGTGAAGGACTGTGGCACAGCACAGCAACTCGGCACGTGAAATCTACAATAAACAATTATATTTAATACACTGATATGTCCATCAAGGGTCATTTGCAAAACTATCCAAAAGTACAGAAAATGGAGTAATGGTTTATATCTATTCAAAATGCTTCGCTAACACGAATATTAGCCACGTCATGACTCACTTAACGCCAGCCACATGTACGCCGAGCTCCTTTGCGCACTCCAGTAGGTGCCTGCAGTCCTTCAGAGTGCAGCCGAAATGCATGGCAGTCTCCTCTTGCTCACAGCAGCCTCCTGTGGACACCTGCAGCAGCAGTCTAAAGCAAACACACTGCACTGTCATGGCACTGGGCATGATGGCATTCAGAGAACCGACTGTTCTTTTTTCCTCCCAAATTTAACCCAATTAGCCAAGACAAACTTTTTGCTAAATTCCCAACAGAGAGATTACAAAATAGCTGTGTGGTCCGTTGGGCCGGAACTACAGTGCCATCTGCTGGACAGAATTGTCCAAGGGATTTCTGATGCTCATGAAAAGAATCTCCAACAGAAAACTTTGTTGACCCTAATGTTACAACACAGAGATGCAGAGACAAGAACAATATAAAATATACAGTCGAAAATGAAATAAAACTCTTCAGAAAAACCTGAAAGTACTTGATAATAATTAAAAATAAAAACTTTGGCTTCGCCATACTAAGCAACCTGGCCCGTTTCATCATCACAAGCACTCATCTTTTTGGTGGTGTGCTAAATAAAACAGAGTAAAAGCTTTACTTTGCTCTAGGGTGAAGGTATGAACTCAACTGTAAGATTTTTTGTTGTTGTTTGGATTCAGGCAGACCATAAATCATTTTAGCCGATTTCTAGCAGAAGTAGATTTACAGTATAAAGTATATACTAGAATTGAGTAGCTCTGTAATAGAGCCCGACCGATAAAGGATTTTGAAGGCCGATACCGATACAAATATTTGTTGGTTTTAAAATCCCGATTATATATATATATGTGAACAGATTTCCCTAACATTAGTTATTGAACACACTTCACCGATAATCTCACTCGCGGATAACTGGTTCTCTCTGCCC
>JBBPDC010067370.1:0-10775 GCA_037974485.1 Hemigrammopetersius urotaenia
GAAGAACTTGACTGGCCACACAGAGTCCTGACCTCAACCCCATCCAGCACCTTTGGGATGAACTGGAACGGAGATTGGGATCGAGACCTTCTCGTCCAACATCAGTGTCTGACCTCATAAATGCTCTACAGAATGAATGGACACAAATTCCCACTGAAATTCCAGAATCTTGTGGAAAGCCTTCAAAGAAGAGCGGAAACTGTTGTAGCTGTAAAGAGGAACCGACTGCATTTTAATAATATGCAATATTATAAGTCCCTGTTGGTGCAATGGTCAGTCGTCACAATACTTTTGTCCATGTAGTGTTTAAACCAGACCAAACTACTAATACACCCTTAAAAATAAAGATGCTTTGCTATACCATTTTGGTTCCATCGAGAACCACACATTTCAACTAAACCTTTCTAAACTATTCACTAAAATATTCTTCTTTAAGGAGCCAAAAGTAATTCTTATCTGGCATTTCTCCAAACAGACCTTTTCAGCAGCTTTACTTTTTGCCTTTTTGCCAGTGAGAGAATTGCTAAATGTGTATAAACCCTCTACAGTAAAGTGCAGTAGGTAGTGTACACCTCTAACCTGTGTGCGATCTGTGTGTGTGTATGTGTGTGTGTGTACATTGTAGAGGTAATATCGAGCAGAATGGAGACCCTGATGAGTTCCTACACACCACTTGGCCCACCTCAGCAGCAGCAGCTTGTAACCATGGACACAAATAGTTACAGCACAGATCCCTTCCAGCAAGGCCTCACCCCTCCACAAATGCCTGGAGATCACATGAACCCATACGGTAAGAGGGACATGTGTGCAGTACATACTTTTGGTATGTGGGCCTCCTTTGTAATTATTCCACTGTAGAGCTCCAAACTGCCTCTGGGAGCAACATCAGCACAGAGGCTGCATGTCGGGTGCTTCATGAAGTGGGTTTCCATGGCTAACAGCTGCACACAAGCCTGAGACCGTTATCTCAGAGCCAGGAGTTGGCTGGAGTGGTGTTAAAGCATGTCGTCACTGGACTCAAGAGCAGTAGAAATGTATTCTCTAGAGCGAAGATTTATACTCTGACAGTCTGAAGGACAAACCTGTATACCTGTATACCTACAAGAGTAAAGTTTGGTGGAGGAGGTATAATGGTCTGGGTCTGTTTTTCCGGGTTTTGGCCACATAGTGTACATTTACTCATATCATGAAAAGTAGGCAGCTTTGGTTCAGACTGTTGGTAAAGTGAGCTTTGGAAAGGTTTTATGTAAAAAAAAAAATATGTATCATTGTTTATCATTGTTATTGCATAGTAAGCTATTTTGGGTATCATCATCAGTGTTACAAAACTACACTATATCTCTACTGATGCATTATTTATTTATTTATTCATTTATTTATTTATTTTTACAACCGCATTGTGTGAATATTAATGATTGGATTAGCAGACATGATAAAAATGTTTGATCTGATGATCAAATACCCACATGTATCTTCTTCTGAGAGCATGAACTGTATTTTTACATTATTGTATATGATTATTAGTAGTAGCATAGATTTATATACAACCCCTCAGTTGTCAACCGCCATAAAAAGAAGAAGATGAAGAAGCTGCTGCAGCATGTAGCATGACTGCTCTGTGTATTTTAGTGTTTTAAACTCCCCTAATTTTCAACAGTTATCTCAGTTTAGAATTAGTTAGCTGTGCACTGTCTAAACATGTGAGTAGAGAGAGTTCAACGTTTCTTTTGTGTACTAGTCTTTGTGCGCTGTTAATGCTAACCGCTAATGCTAATGTTTTTTAAAAACAAAGTTTTCTGATTCTGATTATTTATTTACCTTTACATTTTCTTTAAGAGTAATGCATTAACCGCCAATATGGTGGTCTTTCCTTACCTAACTTTCGACACTACTACTGGGCTGCCAATATAAGAATTATGTTGCACTGGAAGGAATCCCTCGATGGCATGGTACCCGCATGGCTGGTCCTGGAGAATCGATCATGTCTCACTCCCTTATATGCTCTACTTAGTTCCAAAGTCCCACTACCCAACCCTCTTACTAAATATACATCAAACCCAGTTATTATACACTCCCTTAAGATTTGGGCTCAGTTCAGAAGATCTTTTTCACTCCATGATCCCTCTATATACACCCCATTATTAAGGAACCCTATGGCTGTACCACTATTGACTGACGGAGGCTTTCATATTTGGGCTAGGTATGGAATTGTGGTGTTGAATGACTTATTTATGGACAACGTGTTTATTTCTTTCGACCAACTAAAATTGAAATATGATATCCCACAATCACACTTCTATAGGTTTTTACAGCTTCGGAGTTGGATTTCCTCCTTTCTCACCAACTTTCCCTCACGCCCACCTAACTCTCTTTTAGATTCCATTCTAGAGTTGAACCCTTCTACAAATGGGCTAATTGGGTATGTCTATGCACTGCTAAATTATAAGAGGGTGCTCTTTGAAGTTTTATAGCACCTGGCAGCCGTTTTTGGACGTTGTTAAAAAAATTGTTACGTTGGACGTTGTTACTTATTTGCTGAACTAATTTATTTTATCTTGTTTCAAAAATGTCAACTTTATACAAATGCTATGCTTTGAATTTCTACTTGGTATTATTTTAATTGTACGAAAGCCTGGGAGGGTTGGGTGGGTATTGTTCTGTTTTGTATGTTATTGTAAACAGCAATGTAAACAAAAAAAACCTTGTGGAAAAAAAAAGATAGAGAATAGAGAGCTACACATACACATAAGTTTGATAAGACACTCAACTGGTAACTACGCTTTCATTCCAACATCATGTATAGGGTCCTTTAATCATATTTGGGTCCTTTAATTAATCCTCTTTTTTTACATCACAGCACAAGAGCGAAGAACCATTTTCAGGTTTTATAGTAAGAAAGGTTTTGCCAAGCAGCTGAAAACAATACAGCACCAGGAAACAAGAAAAGTAAATGTTGATGGATGTGGAGTCACACACTTGTACTGGGACTTTCAACAAATCAATAAGTCAGATGTTTTTTTCGGTGTATGGTTACTGCAAGTTTTAATGTTGTGTCTTACTGTTATGGCTTAGTTTCAAGCATAGGCCAAGTAGAAGATCCTGTTTATTTCTTCATGTGAGCCAGGAAAACAGGAGCAAAGGGGACACACAAATAAAGCTGGGAGAAGCATGTGTGGGAGCAAGGCTGGGAGAGAGAGTTTATTGGCAGGGATTCAATGTGCCTCTCATCTGTCATACTTTCGCAGAATTTTGTAGGTCAAATTTGCATGGTGGAGGGGGCTTTTGGGTGCTGCACAGCTAGACTGAACTCCTCTCCTAATTCACAGCTGCTTAGAGAATCTGGAGTCTCTACAACAGGCACCAACACTTGCCACAAATCTGAAAGTGACCAGCAAAATGAACAGCAGACTAAAAGGGAAAGAATGAACATATCTTTAAAAAAAAACCAATAGGAGTCCAGCACTTAAAACTGGAAGAAAGCCAATGAAGTCTCACTCTCTTGCTCCTCCTCCTCTGCCATGGCTAGTAAAAGTTATCCATGTACAGCCGCTCTTACAAGAGTTAATGACTTCCACACCCTGCAGGGTGATTTAAAGCTCCACGGTCAAAGCATGGTACAGTACAGCGTGCTCCGTTTCCACTGTTGGGGATACACATTGCCTCTAGAGCTACAGTCAAAGACTGTTGGACTAAAAAGAAATCTGTTATACACTAAAACCACTGCACTTCACCACATTACTTGCCTGGGTTCATTTATTTAGTATAATTACTATACTGGATCTTCCGTTTACTGCTCCAGTGCAGATATTTCGTTTGTTGATCAGGGATACTTGGCTGCAATTTCAAATGTCACCCTTTAAAAAAATGCTGATCAGCATGTGTGTAGTGACGACAACCCTTGAATAAAAACTCTCACACACACAGTGCAGCTATTCTTTTCGAGTCTAGCATGCCTTACTGACACACAGACCCAGAAATACCAGGAGCATAATCAAACCTCACACTGACTCCAAAGGAAGAGATGGAGGAGGGGAGAGAGAGTGTGTGAGAGTCGAAACGAGGAAAAGAGAGACAGAGAAGAAAAAAACACAAGCTGACTTCACTTGGAAAAGAAAACCAGCATTGTGTGTCGGCTCTTCTCCAGTGACGTCCGCGCGGGGAAATCTGTCTCTGAAAAAAAAAAATCATAGACTAATGCAGCTGTGCCTTTTGGCTGGAGAGGGTCTGGAGACTCCAGCAGTGCTCCCCACCATCCCCCACCACACAGCTCTGCTGTTTATCAGACTAACTCAGACACTGCAGACCCACACTGATAGACTTTTCTTCCTGTAGACATCTGCATACTTTAAAGTCCAAACATCTGTAAACCTGTTGACATCCAAATAGAAATGAAAAACGCTTTGGAAATTTCTAAAAACAACGTAAAGCAACAAGGCAGAATGAGCACAACAGCTGGTTTCTATCACTCCTCCTTATCTACCCTGCTTTAAGGCGTAGTCTACCTCTCTAATCCCCCCATCTTGGTGTTACTCTAAAGTTGAATGTATAAATATAACCCTATACCATCAGTTAATACAATAAGAAAAGTGAAAGCAAACTACCTATACAACTATAAACGTGATGACATTTAAGAGAACACCATTTAGTACTCTGTGAAAGAACTCATTTTCACACTACTGTAAATATGTTTAGAATAAATAACTTAAGCAATAAGTGGATGCATGACAGGTGTGTACTATTATTTTCTTCACTGTCACTGTTTACTTTGGCCAGTGGCTGTTTTTTGCACATTTTGATGAGGCTTTTTATTACTTTTAGTTCATGCTTTGAGGTATAAATAAACCCAATAAACACACCAGCAGATTTTCAATACCTTCGAGTGTTTTTAGTCAAAGACACATCATTTGCACTTTAATAGGCCAAATGGCATTTTAAATGAAATTCCAATAACTTCTCTAGTGCATAAGGTGTTACAATGAAAAACACCACGGTAATAGATGATGGTCGTAAATGTAACAATAAACACTGTAAGTGCAATTTTATGGATGCGAAAGCTTATGTACCACTTTGATAAACCCACTGCCACTTGCAGCACTCCTTCCAGCAATTTTGGAAATAATTTGTGTCCAAATCTTCACAAGATCTTTTCAAGCATGCTCATTTCAAACAGACTAGCTCGTCCCATACCAGCTTGATGGTAGAAAAATCTTTGGACTGGATATAATTTTGGCACAATTTTAAAGAATGCCTGGAATCCTTATCCTGCTGAAGAATTACATTTTGTCCGACGCTTCTTCAACCAGAAGGAATCTTCTACCACATGTTGAAGAACTGAGTGATACTTTTCTTTTTTCATGATTCAGTTCAAAGTGAATGTCAGTAAACTAAAGATACACCTGATATGTCATCTTCAGAACCAATAGTTTGAGCTTTGTGTTACTACAGATTATAAAATCTTGGAAACCAGTCACTTACATTTGTTTTACGTATTTCTAATGTTTCAGCTACTGAAATAGTGTTCCTATGTAAAGAATAATGATATCAAATTTCTAAAGGTGGCTTGCAGAAAATGCAGCATCAGATATCTAAGCTATCGAAGAAGAAGAAATCTGATCCAACCCTTTAACGCATTTAGCCTGAAATTGCTAAATTCTGTGTGTGCAGTTGTTGGCTGTGTTTTTCTTCCTGTGGGGTAGTAAAGTGTTTGAGTAGTCTGAGCATGATCATGGACGCTCATTTTAAAATAAAGTGCCCCAATTACGTTTTATTTACAGTTTAGTATTCTTCAAAAAAATAAATTGTTTCAGTATCAGAATTGGCCAACACGTAAGACTTCAATACTGCTATGCGTATCGGAAAAGAAAACACAGTACTGTGCTGTTTCTGATTATGTCATTATAGCCAGCAATAACTCAGACTTCCAAGAGTTATATGAGTTCAAATTGACACTGATGAAAATCTAGTCCAGCTCGATCTAAAGGAACGGGGCTGGTTCCAAGAAAGTGAAATGACTCCTATTGCTCCTTACTTTAAAGCTGCACTCACAGACCCAATTAAACAGCAACAAAGCGCTTCACTAGTGCCTGTAGCTAATAACCAGTTTGAGTTAATTTGACCAAAAGATTGAAAGAGTTGTAAAGTTGAAAGCCATTCGATTTTTCTTAAAACTGTACAAAAGCAGGCATGAAGACCCCAAAACCAAATTTAACCCAATGCAAGCTTTGATGGTTTTTCAATCTTTTTTACTGCTCTTTATAGACTGCATTCCAAGTTGACTGAGACTGTCTGTGCACAGCATGTCTGAGGCTAAGCAGATTTTGGAACAGCTCATCTCTTGGAGCAGCTGTCTTTACTAGGTCAGTTCCTTCTCCTTCCCACTGGACTCCACAAAGAGGTCAAACTGTAGGTCGCATGAGGAATGCGAGCTTTAGGCCTTGATTGGAAGCTTTGACTTGGCAGAAATAAGCGATTGAGAGAGACAGAGAGAGAGAGGTGCTGTCTGAGTCGAGTGCTTAGTGCCATCCACTGTGTGTGGGCCAACACAGCTCTCTCTTTCAGGCTGAGCACACAAAGAGATTTCTGAAGGGGAAGACTGGGGAGTGGCTGAGAGGAAGAGGACTCACGCAGATCTAATCATCCAATCAGCTAAAGTAAGATTTAAAGGGCCCATTTTCTAAGATTTCCTTAAAATCCTATACAGTAATGTACACCCTTGCTTTCACAATAAAATCACTTACCTCGAAGAAAATATCAAATAAAGAGCTTTCAAATCATTAAAAAAAACATTTGCAAACAAAAACACTGTAATGGGTCGCTAATAAAATGACAATTTCTTAACAGCCAGGAACTTTCAAAACTTTGAACAACCATTCTTTGGAATCTCTTCCTCAGATGTGAATCTAATCGGGGCAGTTGGTGGCCTAGTGGTTAGGGCATTCGCCCTGTGATCAGAAAGTCCAGGTTCGATTCCCAAGACTGCTAGGCACCTCTGAGGTACCCTGAGCAAGGTACCGTCCCCACGCACTGCTCCCTGGGTGCTGGGTTAAATGCAGAGGAAGTATTTCGTGCTGTTCACACTGTGTGCTGTGGTGTGTTCACGCATGACCAGATGGTCTCTTTCACTAATTATATTCATGATTGTAATTTCAAAATCATATATGCAAAATGCCACATACATATCTGTGTGTGTGTGTGTGTGTGTGAGAGAGAGAGAGAGATTTTATGGGCAGTACGGACGGATAACTAAACAGTACATTCTGAAACTTAATCTATCTCCTCAAAGAAGAACTGTAAAAAGACGAATGGTTTCATTCGTTTGAAATACAGTGTGCGCGAGAGCTTCACTGGGTCCAGAAGTTTTGGCTGCCTTACAATCTTGAGGCTGGCATGCACCAGGCTCCGCCCAAGGAACACACAAGTTCTAAATAAGGGTCATCAACCCGCTATCAACATGTGGGTGGGTTGAACACATAAACAAACAAGAGATGCCGCTCACCTCTTCTTGTGAAGCATAGTTGGCTGCCTCTGGGTTCACAGACCAGTAACAGTAATCAAAACCAAACTCCAGCAGCCTCTCTCTGGAGTCACCCGAAGGCTCCACTCGCCCATCCAGACGCCCATCCAGCTACATTAGGAGAGAAAAAAACAAACAAAAAAAACATCAAGTCTCCGACACCAAAGCCCAAGTGAAGTCATGTTTTGAGTAGGAGTAGCTGGGGTGAGGTCTTTAAAGCCTGGCTTAAACATGAAACTACAGATAGCATGAAACACTCCCTCAGTCTGTATTTTCTATTACTTTCTTATGTCCCTATAACAGACCGTTTATTCATTTTTTCTCTCATCCCAAACACAGTTGCCCAGCAAAGACGTGTTTGGCTTATTTTACACATGACCTATTGTGTAACTATATGGAACTACTTTAAATGCTAATGTAAATACTAAAGTTAATGTAACTAACAAGCATAAGAAAGCTCCATATCTGATAAAAGTGTCATCAGCACAGCAGAGTATCAGTGTAACATTCACTCACGGCTCTATGTGGAAATTGAGTAAAAGCATGTAGTGGACAGAAGTTCACTATATGACAAATGTATTGGGCCTAGCCATTACATCACCAAACACATTTACATATACATGGAGTTGGTCCACCATTTGCTGGTATAATAGCTTCCACTCTTCTTGGAAGGCTTTCCACAAGACTATGGGGTTTCTGAAGGATTTTGTGCCCATTTATTTTGTAAAGCATTTATGAGGTCAGTCACTGATGTTGGATGAGAAGGGTTGAATCGCAATGTCTGTTTCAGTTCATCCCAAAGGTGTTGAATGGGGTTGAGGTCAGGCCAGTTCATCCACACCAAACTCATCCAGTCATGTCTTTCTGGACCTGTCTCTGTGCACTGGGGCACAGTCATGCTGGAATAAAAAAAGTTGGAAGCATGGCGCTGTCCAAAATGTCTTAGCATGCTGAAGCATTAAGATTGCCCTTCACTGGGAGCAAGGGGCCTATTGTCCCAATAATTTTGGCCACATATTGTATCAGTTAACTTGAAGCCTGAAATTTATCTGTGCATTTGTCCAGTTGGGGTACAAACTCCAATTACTTGCTCAAAACATTAGCCCTTGTCCTAGAGCAAAACCACACATTGGACACCAAAAGTGTCTTTAGACTGTAGAAAGGGAAAATTCTGTAAAAGTTATTTACTGTCAAACTTTTCCTTTAAATGTGTGCTATTAGGCAAATGACTTGGAGGAGTTACACTATAGATTTAATAGACCATAACAAATAAATGAAGGCCTATCTGCAAAATCTGTCAGCCTGTGTTTGAGGTGGTTGATGATTTTAAAAGTTTATGCCAAAAATAGTCCAGATCATTCTAAAGCTTGATGGCCATCCCTGGATAACTCTGTGCTGACATAAAGGAAACTACAATTGCATTAACCGTCAGCATAAAATGTTAACACACATCAGTGCATAGATGAAATGCACACATGAACGCACACATGCATTTCTCAGCACTAATCTATCAGGCAGAGAATTGGCTCCAGTACACAGGCCTGAGCCTCATCATCTATGTTGTGCTTTCATTGACAAGAAGATGTGCCGTGCCAAGATGGCAGGAATAGGAGCGTGCCTAAACATGCCTCAGCCTGGGCATTCGTTTCCCCAGGCAACGCTCTGTTTACAGTTGTAGTCCTGCACTTTCCTGGCTCTGCTCAGGACGGGTTACCTCACTACACTATGATGACCCTCAGCTTTATTAATGAGCCTTAGCACTGGGACGTTAAATTTAGATCCAGCAGATTACACAAATAGAGTTTACGTAATGCCTAATATTACAGCAATCATATCTTATAAAAATAGTCACATAACATCTTCTAGTACTAAAACTTTTTAGAATTGTTAGGCATACTGAAGCCTGGTACACTTCTCACTTTGCATTCATACTATTTGCAAGCAGTTTTACCACAGTTTCTTTTGTCATGGTCCATACAACAAAACCACTGTGCACTGGTGTTATCAGATGATTTCAGTTCATTAAGAATTCTCCAATGCCAAACAGACTCAATTTCATTGAAACTTTAATCAATCATTAACTATACAGTCTTTCCTCCCTCTTTTCTGTAGGATGGTTCCCAGCACTCTAGGTGCATAAATATGTCAATGAAGGCAAAAAACGGACTGGCTCTACTATGAAGATTAATAAATGATTGCCTCTTTATGTCTATTTTGCTGTTGAATGGAGCAGCGGCTCTTTGATAACTTTCCCTCCAAGTATATAGCAGATACACACCAGGAATTGTGGACCAATATACAATATCTGTATGTATATAATTATAAATGCAGATATAATAAAAAGAAGTTATGACTAAGTCCACCTGGAATAGAACTGCAGACAAATGTCATTTATTTCACAGGATAACAAATGCTAAAAGTAAAATTCTGATATTTTACCACAGTAGCCCAGCATTACCAAAACATTCTGAAAACTGTCTGCCCAATGGCAATGTTTTTAGTAGGATCACACATCCCTAATAAAGACCAAACAACATAAGTGTGTGTTTGTGTGTGTGCGTGTGTGTGTGTGAGTGTGTGTGTGTGAGACAATTTTGCTAACTTTGTATCACCAGTACCATGCTTGTTATAATTTTTCTCTCAACTACCCTACATTCTCTAAATAACTCCTATCGGGACAATTCTGAGCTGCACTCTTTGTTTTCGTTTCCTCCCTTCCTCTTTTTCCACTCTGACAGCAGGTCACCAGATGTGAGACTCATGTCATTTCATTAACCAGTCAAACAAAAAACGGGACTGATACTGAGTGACTAAAACCTTAAAAAATAGTTATCAGATTCTCAAATTGAAAAGATTAGCCCTTTGCTAAACATGGCACATTTTCATTTTAAACCACTAGTAGAATTACTAGGCGTTTTATTCACAGTGTGAAGCTGTAAAACCTATATAATCTCACAGGACTCATGCTTAAGTAAATGTACTTAAGGATATTATTTTGTTATTAGTAGATACAAATACAGCATTAACACGTATAGGCACCTGTGTAGAATTGATGTATCCAGTGTCACTCTTGGGTACATATGTAAACAAATATTTAAAAATAAAACTTAAAAAAAGCACTAAACCACACAAGCAGACTTTGCCAGAACAATGACACCGCCCCCCCTTTTTAAACATTAACTCTAGAATTCATGACCAAAGAAACTCAAAAGCCAAAATAAAGTGGGTCATGCGGAAATCAATGGTTTTCTTCAATGAAATG
>JBBPDC010067381.1:0-10775 GCA_037974485.1 Hemigrammopetersius urotaenia
CACAGCGCCCGGGGAGCAGTGTGTGGGGACGGTACCTTGCTCAGGGTACCTCAGCAGTGCCTAGCAGTCTTGGGAATTGAACCTGGACTTTCTGATCGCGGGGCGAATGCCCTAACCGCTAGGCTACCAGCTGCAAGAGTAGTGACCTCTTGTAGGGAATCTGATTTATTGTTGACTTTTGTGTAAATCTCACAAATGTACTATTGTATGAGTCCTGTCTAATGTTTAAACAGTGCTACGTTCCAAACTGTGCTAGACACTTTCACATTTTCTGGATCAAGCATGAGCTACTAGCCCAGTGGGGTAGTGCCATTTTATCTCACAGGACCTCTTTAAATGTTAATGAACGGCTCACATGGGAAAGAATCTTGCTTTAAATTACACATTGCCAGTAGACAGTGGTGATGCTAGAATTATATAAAAGGAGCAGAATTGCATAAAAATACAGTAACTACAGATGACCAGCTCTAAACATTCCACAGCCATTAATCAGCTCATTAAGACTGAAGTCAGTCTGAAATCACATTTAAAGCAGTACATGATTTTTTCTTTTATCTGTTCGGGGACTAGCAAGCTGTTGTCTCTCAGTACGGTTCTTTCATACCGAAGTGTTTCAAGTAGATATTAGTCATTTAAACTGTATTTACACTACATCGTTTAGCAAAACAGTGCTGCTAGAGGAACAGGGTGCAGCATGGGCACACAGACAATTAGCAAACAATTTTAACAATTTGTGTTAAAGCAGCTCTTCTCAGAGATTGGATAAGTTAGTCTTTGCTCTTCCTGCACATCTGTGAAGCTAGGTCATCCGAGAGCCTGTCTCTGGTTCACTGGTTGCCCTTCTTTGGGCTGTGCAATGAAAAAGTAACTTTATTTTAGTCATACAATGCAGAGAAAGTTGACTGAGAAGTCCTGACTTGCAAAGAGTGTTCCAGTTTAAGGTGTTTGATTGCTCTGTGCAGACCACTGGAGTTTCTTAACACCAAACTTGCCAAATCTTGTTTTTATTGACATTGCTTGGTGCACAGGAGCAATGTCATGCAAGAACCAGAAAAAGTGCCTTTCCAAAGTGGAAGCATATCATTGTATGAAATGCCACTCTATGCTGTAGCTTTAACAAACATCACTGAAACTAAGAGGCCAATCCCAATTCCTGAAAAACAGTCCCAGCCCACTAAACTTTACTGTTTACTTATCCCCATAGGTAGCATTCTCTTGCATCCACCCTGATTCCTTTATCACACTGCTAGGTAGTGAAAGGTGATTCATCACTTCAAAAGAACATGATTCTACTGCTACCTAGTCCACTGGCGGCAAGCCTTACTCTACTCCAGTCGACGCTTGGCAATGCACATAGTGATCTTAGGCTTATGTGCAGCGGCTCAGCCATGTAAATGTATTTCATAGCTCCCAACACACACACCCTGCGCTAAAGGCAGTCTGGGGATCTGTGCTTGGTTTTATACAATTGTGATCAGAAAAAGTACAGGTAAAAGGAAGACAAATACACACAAGGTAGGATTAAAATACTCACTGGTGGCCATCTTTTCTGAAGGACAAGGAGGAATTCCATGACTGAGAGCCCACTGCTGTGCTCCTATTCCCACTAAAAAGCTGACATAGACAAACAACATAAATCTATTTGCTGTACAAAAGAATATATATAAGAATAATAAGAATAAGAATATAGTTTTAAAGATGTACAGTAAACAATAATTGGCAACATTGCTTTAGAAATTGTATGGGTCTCTTCTCTGGATGTATATAACCAGTGTGGAATGGACTTTACTGAATTACTCTTTGCTACATCTCAGACTTCTTCTGTTATGTCTGACAAACCTATTACAAATGGCATGTCAGGTCAACTTTTCAATCAAAAGGGCGGACAATTTACTTTGTGAAATTCTTCCTCCTTTTTAAAGAAATTCAATTTTAGAAATCAGCCAGAAAGGATCAATTTTCCCTGTTTAGCAAAATTCCTGGAATTCTTGAATTGTTGTAACATTTTTAATTGTTATGATTTTATACTAAATTTAATTAAAACCTTTTATTAGCAAACCAAGAAATGCATAGTACTAACAGTGTTACTACTAAATTACACAAGGAACTATGGTGCAGCTCATTTCAGTGATGTTGCAGACAACTGATCCCTCTTCGTGTCTGAGAAGATTATATAGTCTTGACTTTGATTATTAAACAATTGAATGGTTTCTAAACTATAATGACAATATTGTCGCCAGTGTAATATAATCTGCAATGTTTGATGGTCCATGCTAGTCTGCATCTCAAATTCAGTATTTCGTTGATGTTTTACTACTGCATTCCACAAGTAAGTGAAGAAATGTGAACTTAGCTTAGTGATATACCTAAATAGCATTGATACTATGGCATTTGGTATGATGGTATTTTCATGGCAGTTTTGTTTAATGACCTAAGAGGAAATGAACACTGTCAAAAGCTGAATTACTAATGTTAAAGACAAATCAACATTGAATTGTAGCTATGCAAGTATTTGGAAGTTACTAACTACCAAAGAGGGGCTGGAACGATTAGAGATCTGCTTCAACATCCTGCATCTGGTCCATGTTTAGATGAGTGTTGAAGCTGAGCTACTGTACTGTTTTATATTCTCCTAAACAATTTAAACTTCATCATAAACAAAATCGCATCTCTATTACCACTCCCCCATATAGAAAACTAAAGCAAGCATCCTCTATGTAAGATAAGAAATAAGACAAGAGATGGGACTAATAAAGGTATTCTATACTTCACTTTTTGTATCCTGTTGCTGTTTTATGGTTATTTTGCATACTTTTTGTATAATATTTTATTGCTGTAGGACTTATGTTGAGCAGACCAGCAAACGGTGGCATAAACAACTCACTCTCCCGACAAGACTTGAAAAATAGCCTTAGATCAAATTAATCTTTTTTTGGTTATGTTTCAAACAAGGGGAAAACAAAAGTATAACAGAAGATTCAAAAGATATGCTAATTCACTACAAGCTAGCACTAGCCACAAAGAGGCAGAGCACAAAACAGTGAAATCAGTGTTTAGGCAAGACAACCCGAGACAATTAAATGCCACGAAGGATTCAATAAATTTAACAGGAGACTGAGAGAAGCAGAAGATGCTTTAAAGTGGCACAAACACAGATTAAAAATATAGAGGCTGCAATCACAGAGCTGGATCGACTCAGTAACAGACTGAGCAATCAAAAGAACTGGTCAAGGGGGCAAAATATCAGACTCTTTAGAGCACCAAAGGACTCTGAGAACACCACAACAATGACGGCACTTCTCAAGGTTCTGTTAAAGTCCTCCAAATAGGATGAGCACAACAAGCTTTAGTCCCTAAACTCACAAACCTAGGTCAACAGTTGCCAAGTTTACAAAACAAAAAAGCAATTCTGAGGCTGATGTGAGCGAAAAAGTTAATTTATATGGATTATATGTTATATATATAGGCAGGGGTGTCAAACTCCAGTACTGGAAGGCCGGTGTCCAGTACAGTTTAATGGCGGTTCTCCTCCAACACATTCACTAAACCTGACAATTAACCAAGATGAACCAGGTGTTTCTGAGCAGGGAAATCACCAAAACGTGCTGCACCAGTTCAACACCCTTGCCCTAAGAGATCATCAACAATACACAGACACAAATAGCAAATCAAATTCCCTTAAGGTCGCTCCTCCCTGCAAGACATGAGTGAACTAAAGCTATAGAGCCAAGACACCTACGCAGAGGAAGCAACCAAACGGCAAGAAACCGGTCAGTTACTTTTACTAGCCCCCGACTAGCCCCGGAGCAAATAAAGAAACTGACAAGGGAGCAACATACAAAGCGAAACTGCAATCCTTCAGAAGCAGAAACCAGACTGAAATAAACTCATTTACTAAAGATGTAAACTACTGGTCAGGTTAGTGCGCTTTATGCTGTTTTAGTTCCTTGAACTATAAAATGTAAAATTTCAGTCCAAATGTCAGAACACTGAAACATAGATTTTGTTGGCAATATTGGTTTCTGAGGGGCCCCCCCACCACTAATTTCTATTAACATGTGTCAGAGGTCCACTTTGATAAGGGGCAAAATAAAGGGGACAGAAGTAACATCTCTAAATATGAATGCCCCACCCAGAAGTGACGGCAGTTTTTTTTATTTAAAAAAACCCAGAGCATACTTATCTGTGGAGGTGTAGGTACCATTCTGTCCAACAGGTGGCAACACAACCAGAAATGTTATGCAAGTATCCCATCACAGATTTGGTGGGGTCTGCCCCCAAGGACAGGGTCCTTAAATGTTATGAAAGCTGGCCACAGAACCTGATTTAGTTTCAGTTACTTAGCCTAAGTTTAGATGTCCGACTGATGTCGAAAAACAAGCATCCAACCAAGTCAAGCTTGCAATAGGCATTTCTGCAGCTTTTGTGTAAGTGAGTCGACCAAGTCCTTCATTTTAACCACAGAAACCTCATTCCTGCACCTTGGTGGAACCAGCCTCAATTCTCTAGATGCAATTCTCACTCCAAATTTCCCTCCAAACGTCCACTGAAACCTTGTAAGGACGACAGACTGAACTTGCAAAAGTATCTAATCATGTGAGATTGAACTTTAATAGCGTAGCATGTCTTCAGAAACAAATGCTGCAAAAGGTCTGTGAATGTGTTGATGCTCATGTCGTGAACTATCAACTCAGATTAATATGCTCAGCACTAGATTCATCTTTACATGGGTCTACTAATCTCATAGTAATTTTCGGCACTCGTAAGAATTCCTAAGCTCCATATTTATGAAGCAAAACACCCTTCGTTTCTTAAAGCTGAAGTCATTCTCAGTTTAAAATGCAAGTCAGTACAGACTAGATAAAAGCTCAGCTGATCTCTGTAACATACAGTGCAGTTCACTACAGTGCTGCTTTAAAAAACCAATGCCATATTTCCTTCGCCTCTACAGACAAAGGATCAGATTCCACGCATTCCACAAACGTACTATTCGGGCTTGTGCCATTTTTCCTTCCGTAACTGTCTTTCTCTTGGGTGTGCGTCTAAGCAGACGTGCAGTCTTTCTCTCCCTCGTTCGCACAAACGCATGCAAGCAAATATATTTGAGTGTTCACAGCACATGCTCAGTCACTCACTAAATCACTCCATCACTCTTTCCTTTAAAACTGTAAATACTCTTGCAGGGATTTGGTTATTTTATCTGCTCTTTAGAAACAGACAGGGTTCATACATTTTGCATTTAAGTTAATATTAATATAATAATATTACCATCTTTAGTATGAAATTAAAGATTGTAACATTTTTTGATTATACTACAACACTGATTATGATGAGACATAAATGTCTTAACCCTGAATGACTTTTAAAAAAACAAAAAAAACGTGCCCCACACTAGTAAGTCTAGACTTACTAGTTTACTTTACCTATTTACTTTAAGGTTGCGTTCGGTCTAGATACTATTTAAGACCTATGGATATGACCAAATCTGCTGTGTATAATAAATAAATTAAATCTTTAAATTAAATCATAAATAAAAATCTTTTGGAAAACTTTAACTAGGTTTACCACTTAATACTTCTAACGGCTCGGCCAGTGGCCAGTAGGGGCCACTGTTTTGTGTTTGTTTTTTGGGACTTGTATTTTAACTTTCATGTGTGTTTTGTATCACTTGTCTCGTTTTCCACCTGCCTTGTGTTTTGTTTCTTTGATTACGTTCAGTATTTAAGTTCTGTTAGTATGGACCTCACGATCGGTCCATTGCCTCACATGCCTTGTTTTCACGTTTATGTATGTAGCGGCCCTTAAGCCAGGTTTCGTTTTGTTTATGTTTCGTTTAAATAAAGAGAGCACCAGGATGGATGTCTGCCTGTCTTGTCCCTGCTGCCCCCGAGGTAAATCACGGACGCGGGTTGCCCCCGTCATCCGTGAGAATACTGAAGTACTGAACATCAGATTTTGTGCATTTCACTGGATATTGTCGAGGATACGCAGCCTTTGGACTTCGGTTTGAAGATAGCTAAAGCAAAATATAAACTGTTATTACGAAAGGACCAGAGTAAGTATTGTCAAGCAAATGAATAATGAAGACACTCAAAAACTAAAAATGAAAAAATGTAGAAAATTGCATTACATTTCATTAAACCCTGATTTATTAAATGAAGAATTGCTCAGCTATGCAATGTCTTACAACTGTTCCATCTTCGTGATCCATGGTGATAAATTCCTGGGCAAAGCGAGTACATTCAGACACTATAGACTAGGGATGCAACGGTACTCTGCAAAATACCGGACCGTTAAGTACACGCTGCACGGTTCGGTGTGCCCTTGTGTACCTCGGTAGTTCGGTTTTGCATTTCCTTTTGAAAATGGCGCTTAATGCTTACCATACTGTTAAGCAACAAGCGCCAATGAGCGAAAGCCCTCCCCCTAGAGTTAATGTCCAATCACTGTTGTGGCTCTACCCACTCACCCACCCCCACACTAACGTAACTGGAGCTGAGCTCGCAGCTCGGCGCAAGGACGCAGAAAAAAAGAAAAACAAACAAGCATGGCCAGCACTGGTGGAAAAGTCGAGAGGCAGAAGTCTGAAGAAGCACCGGCTTCGTACAAATCTCCAGGATGGATTTTTTTAGGTTCACTGTAGAATAATACAGCCAGGGAGTCAAAACAGTTAATAGAAACGTCACTGTTTGTAAACATTGCCTAGCACATGTCCCATATGCTAATGGAAACATGAGCTATATGGCTAAGCGTAGTCATGCTGAGATAACAGTTCCTGAACGGAGGACAGACTAAAAGGTAACTGTCTCTATTAATGTGGACGCTGATCCTTTCCTGTGGTGGAGGGCAAATGAGAGAAAGTTCCTCAATGTTGCAAAAGTTGCACAACGCCACCTCTGTGTCCCAGGAACTTCTGTTGTGAGAGAATTTTCTCCACTGCAGGACACATTGTAAGTGCAAGCCGCTCTTGCCTTGCAGCTGACTCTGTTGACAGGCTTATCTTCTTACAGAAGAATCTTATAATAGAAGAGAAATAAATACCGCATGCCCATAAACTTTACATCGTGAATGTAGCTGAAGTATGTTTACTTTGACTACTGTGTTTACAGCACTGTAACAGGCACTTTTAACATTTTTTAAAAAAAATGTTATATATATATATATATATATTTTGTAAGTTTGAATTTTATACATGTTGTATACATGTTTTATTCATGAGTAAGAGGCAGTTTATTATTTGTAGTGTTGTATTTAACACTTGTGTTATATTATTTAGCACAGTATTGCTGGACATTGTTCTAAATAAAGATTTAATTTTGGGAGAAAAAATATCGTTCTCTTTATGCACAAAACACGTACCGAAACTGAACTGAAACCGTGGCCCAAACACAGAGGTACGTACCATACCGTGGGATGCCTGTACCGTTGCACCCCTACTATAGAGACTCCTACACTATGCACTAGTACTTGTATACATGTCCCAAGGCACCCATGAAAAAGTGATGCTACTTTGAGATATAAGGTAAGTTAAGACATGGGACTTCAACTTCATTCTCTTCAACTAGAATCAACTTAATCTGGCCCAAGCACGTTCGTTTCAGAGTATATGCTGCTGCAGTTCGGTAAACTGCTAAGAAACTGTTGTAAAATTAATATGGAGTTTGAAGTGACCATTAAGTTAACTGAAAGTAAACTTACTAATTTTCTACATTGCTCTTTCTTTGTAAAACTATTTTTATTAAGAACTGACCAATATCTCTAAGCATTCAGGAATTATGACTTCTTGTTTGTCCCATTTTAGGAACTACCTAATTTTAGAAATAAATGATTGAGGAAGGTGTGCCACTAAGAAAACTACTTATTTTCTTTTTCTGATGGTGAGCTTATGCATAGCTTCACACTGCAGAAAAGCCATGAGGCAAAATTTAAATGATAACTCAGCCATTTTATCTACAATGGCATCTAATGAAGGTACTGAATTATAGGTACAGATAAGTGGAAAGAGTTCAAACAGTAATTAAGTGACAGTAATTTGTGTCCTTGTTGCTGTGTAACTGCCCTCCTGCGACCATAATACAATAATAATGAATGTAACCTTGTTTTCTCACACAATTGCCTGTTAATAGTCAGTTCTTTGATACACTTTCGGTTTACAGCCTTTAAACAAAACAACTGAAAACATATAACTAATAAGAAATACACAAACAGCAAGATCATTAATCATTTAATAACGGAAAGACTGGCTCACCAGGGAGGGATCCTGCCTGCTGAAAGCTTCCCTTTTTGTGCTTCACTCAGTAGTCTTCTAGCCACCAACACCGGGTTCTTGATTCCTAAAGAGAAGAAGCAATTCTCGAAAAATCAGAACATGAATATATTTTAATTTAAATAGCTCAAATTGAAAAACTGTTGTCCTGTGGTACACAGGTATTTGTATCCATGGTTATGTAGGAAAAACTGGATAAACTGAGATTGCAAAAATGGTTAAAAAGCAGGATGTTGTGGAGAACTTCAGCAGACCAAGACATTTTGGACAGTGCCGTTCTTCCAGCTTTGTGGACACAGTTTGGGGAAGAACCTTTTCTGTTCCAGCATCACTGTGTCCCAGTGCACAAAGCAAACTCTGTAAAGACATGGTTTAAGGAGTTCAGTGTGAAAGAACTTGACTGGCCACACAGAGCCCTGATCTCAATCCCATCCAGCACCTTTGGGATGAACTGAAGCGGAGATTATGATCCAGACCTTCTCATCCAATATTAGTGCATCGCCTCATAAATGCTCTACAGAATGAATGGACACAAATTCCCACAGAAACTCCAAAATCTTGTGGAAAACCTTCCAAGAAAAGTGGAAGCCGTTAAAGGAGCAAAGGGGAACCGACTCCATATTAAAATATATGGATTTGAACATAATGTAATTAAAATCTCTGTTGATCAACAGGCCAGGTGTCCCAATACTTTTGTCCATATAGTGTGGCTGCTAACTGATCCAGTGGGGGCCCTGACCATTGATGAATATGGGGTACAGGGGGCTAACAAATGACTGAATGTGTAACTGTAAACTACCAAGGGCTCTTTTATGGTAAGTGGGGCTGATAAAAAGACCATTAAGTGTAGATACAAGGTAGGTGTGTCTAATGAAGTGCGTCTAATAAACTTTATATTATAAAGAAGCTACAGAACAACAGAAGGCACATATTTTACCGAGGGACAGCTTGCTAAAAAGAGAGGCTATGCAAAAGGCATAAGCTTAAATGAATATCGTGGTTCTGTCATTGCCAATAAAGAAATTTGGATATAGCCCAGTTTAAAAGCCCAATACCAATGAGTGGCTCCAGCAAAAGTAGCTTGTTTATTAATGTCACATAGTGAGCTTCAGCCATTGAATTGATGTTGAATAATATTTATAAAGCAGATATTCATTAAACATGTATAAAGACCTTCCAAACTGTAGAAACAACTGAAGACTCCTGACCAGATACACAAACATGTTATATTTTTTTGGTTTCAGGATGCTGGTCTAGGGAGAGGAGCAGCCCTTCAGAGCCGTTCACAGTACTTTTCTCCTATGCCTACTGAAAACATGGCCAGATGGAGTTTCAGTTAAAGGGGACATATTATGCAAAATTCACTTTTTTAAAAAAAGTTATAATAGGTATAATAGGTCTATGGGCAACAAAACATGTTCATGAAGTTCTTTGCACAGCACTCTCACATAGAGAGATCTCACCAGCTTTAGGCCACGTCCACATGTACATGGGTATTTCTGAAAACGGAGATTTTCCGTTTTCGTTTTTTTTAAAAATCGCGTCCACACGAGCATGTTTTCAAAAATATCTCCGTCCACACGCAATCGCAAAAAACGCTGTCAAGAGCATGCCAAGGCAGCAGGTGGCGATATAACCTTAAACCGTATAGCATTGATGACCAATCAGAAGCCTTGGAGGTGGAGCATCATTACCTGTTTCTGGTAGACAAACAACAATAGCACAAAAAGTAAACCACCAACCACTGTTCCGACCGGGGGATTTTCCATGAAACAGGATTAAGGGAAAGTCTGACTTACTTTCCCTTACTTTCCCATGAAATAAGCCAGACTTCCCCTTAATCCTGTTTCACGGAATAACCCCAGGTCTCGTCCAAAACCGGCACCGATGTTGGCGGCGGGCGCAGTGCAGAGACAGTGCCTGTGTTGAATGTAATAACATCCAAAGCGGACTCTGACGTCTATGCCTGTACAACTAAGGCGCATACGATGACGTTATATGAGTGGCGCACGGTCCGTTTTTCAAAATCTTTGTTTTTCTTGTCCACACGCAAACACAGAAACTGAGTTTTCAAAAATCGCCACTTTGGCCGGAGTTTTAAAAACCTACGTTTTCACCGCCCCAAAACGCTGTTTACGTGTGGACGAAAGGCCAAAACCTCCGTTTTCAGAAATACCCGTGTACGTGTGGACAGGGTCTTATTCTTCACAGTTTGGGTCCCTTTCAAAACGAGCGGTTTCAGGGTTCTGTCCCTTTCATGCAAATAGGCTGTTGCTGGCCACGCCCCACTCATCCCATGCTCCACCCACCCCTTACGCTGCTCGTTTGGCACAGAGGCGCTAGCCAGATCTATATGTTCGAGAGACGAAATAATTATTTGAAAGTACTTACATCTCCCTCATCTGCTGACTTGTCCCAGACAGTAGGTATACACCCCCCCCAAAAAACGCTGAAGATAGCTCCTTATTCGAATTTTCTGATCTGCCTTCAAGTAAAGACATAAAAGAGC
>JBBPDC010067392.1:0-10775 GCA_037974485.1 Hemigrammopetersius urotaenia
TCTATGCCACAGTGTGGCCTGTCTGACTCCACACTGAAAATATTGAAACAGTTCTTGATTGGTGTCTGTGGTTTAATTGAAACCGCATGCAAGTCTATTGCAAATCTAATATTACTCATAATTCAAAAAGTTAATGTGACTGAAAAGCAGGTCTGAAATCAGCATGCAAAACTGGTTTAGAAAAGTGTGTTGTGGTTTCTGATGATTACAAAAAAATGTTGACCTGTGTTTTTAGACAAAGCATAAAAACAACATGGTATGTAAATCATTTCCCAGGACACCCACTCTTAATAACGGCCATGAAATTGGGCAAAAGTACAAAAACAATTAAATTCAGTATGACTGCTGCGTTTGAGCTGTGCTTGAATGCTGGTGCTACTAAAATATCACAGTCAGAGCCAGAATGTTCTGTGATTCGTGATACTTAAATAGGAAAGATACAGTAAAAAGTAAATAAATAAATAAAGGAAGGTTTTCTAAAGCACTCCAAATATCAGCCATGGACCTGTTTGGCTATAAACTAATAATCGTCCATAAAAATGTGTGTTCGGTGTATCTCTAGGTGCTGATTCATGGAGTATAAGCTTCCAGTGTTTGTTAAAAGCATCCACAATGTACTTAAAATGTGCCTATCTCTGCCTTAATTTACCCATGAAAACACACCAAACCCCTTCATATGAATTAAGTGGCTGTTAATTTGTGAAACCCCTTATTTTACCTTAAAATTCGATTTGAAACCCCTTAAGCTTACATTTAAGGCGATAATTCAGGAGGTTCTATTCTTTAAGGGGCAAATTTGAAAAAGGAAGAAAAACTCAGCAGTTTTTATCCTTGAGTCATGCACTCTTTCCCTTAATTGTCCTTAAATTCCTGTGTGGGAAATTAAGATCAAAATGAAGGTCATATTTAGGGGTCAAATAAAGGCATTTGGTGATCAGTATTGTAACTAAAGCAATCTGCAAATGGTTCAGATACGTCTTGGCTGACTTCTAGTGTCAAAAACTAGTGTTAATAGCTTTGTGTTTACTTGCTTCGCGGTGTTAATGTGTACCTGTGCACTGTTTCTTGGCCTCGTTTGCACTGACTTGCTTCACTGCGATTAGATATTTTGGCTCAGCATCTGAAACAGAGAAAGTCAGAATTCACGCAGAGAGAGAAACAGAAAGAGAGATAACGTTAGAAGAACAGGGCGGTGTTTTACCAATCTCAGTTTCATAGGGTTCTCCGTTCTCCGGTAGCTGGATGAACTGTTTGGAGAACATGCTGCTGCCGTAGCCCAGGATATAGCCCTGCAGTTTAGTGTCTGTGTGCGGCCGCACAAACTTCAGCACAATGGTGTCGCCCACAGCATTGATCCGCAGCCTCATGTTCTCCCTCCGCTCTAGAGAGGAGACACGCAGACAGAGGTCACCCACATGCTATAGTTATATGGACTGAGAGCAAGGATAATACACGAAATGGACAAAAGTATTGGGACACAACTGTTTTCAGGGTGTAGACGAGGCCCCTTACTATCAGTGAAGGTCAATCTTAAAGCGTCAGCATGCAAAGACATTTTGGACAACGTCATACTATCAACTTTGTGGACACAGTTTGGGGAAGAACCTTTTCCATTCCAGCATGACTGTGTCCCAGTGCACAAAGCGAGCTCCATAAAGACATGCTGGAGGAGTTCAGTGTGGAAGAATTTGGCCGACGAGCACAGAGCCCTGACCTCAACCCCATGCAGCACCTTTGGGATGAACTTGAACGGAGATTCTTCTCACCCAACATCAGTCCCTGACCTTATGAAGGCTCTACAGAATGAATGGGCACAAATTCCCACAGAAACTCCAAACTCTTGTGGAAAGCCTTTCAAAAAGAGTAGAAGCTGTCATAGCTGCAAAGAGGGGACCGACTGTACATTAAACTTTAATAAAATGTGTCTGAATGCAATGTCATCATTGTGTAATGGGCAGACGTCCCAATACTTTTGTTCACCTTGCGCACTTATGCACTTATCTGTGAACAATTTGCATTTCTGATATTGCAAAATAGTTTGAAATATCAGTGAGATAATTATTTGTTCATTGCCAGATCTTTCTCCACCTAACAGCTACACAGTCGACAGCCAAACAAGCCTTAATAGGACAGGTTAGACGTCACACATGCTCGCAAGAAATCACTAAAATAACAAATAACATCACTAAAGATAATAAGAAGGTACAAAAACAACATTTCCAAATGGCTACAAGACATGGGGTCAACTTCATTAGCCTATCTGAAACAGGTGTGTGTGTGTGTGTGTGTGTGTGTGTGTGTGTGTGTGTGTGTGTGTGTGTGTGTGTGTGTGACTGCAGGATAAGGTGTTAGTGTGTGTGTAAGAGAAAATGAAACTTCTGGCAAACACTGCAGAGCTCCAAAACAAACAAACAAGCTTTTCGTTGCAGCAGTGCTAGCTCTGCCAATCTCCGAACAGCTCCCTGAAGAGCTCGCCAAAGCTGGCTTGGCCGATCAGCTGGTGCACTGGATAGATACACCAGTAATAAAGTGTGACCGTGATGAACTTTCAGAATTGACAGAATGGAAAACCCTGCCTGTGTCTGAGTGTGTGTGGTGAAACACAAGCATCAACGTATGATTTCATCATGTGCTCAGGGACTTCGCTGCAGTGAAAGGGAAAGTGAGCTTGGGTCAGTACTGTTGACAAAGACAGGATCCAGTGGTGTGGTAATGGGGAAAAAATGAGAAGGTTAATGCCTGCAGCGTCTTTCTGATTAAGCAAAGATTTGATGCATGAGTTTAATATTAAACTGGATGCCTGAGTAAAAAAGAAACTTGGTTTGTAAAGACGTTCAGAAAAGCCAGGTGACCACAGTGCACTGCGCATCAGGACATGGATGCTATTTGGACAAAAGTATTGGGACACACCTGTTTTTCAGGGTTTGGGCTTGAAGGGCTTAATCTTAATGTTTGTGGACACAGTTTGGGGAAGAACCTTTTCTTTTGTGTCCCAGTGTGAGGTGCATAAAGACATGGCTTTGTTGTGGAAGAACTTGACTGGCCCCCTAGAGCCCTGACCTCAACCACATCCAGCACCTTTGGGATGAACTGGAATGGAGATTGCGAGCCAGACCTTCTCATCCAACATCGATATCTGACCTCATTAATGCTCTACAGAATGAATGGACACAGAAACTCTAAAATCTAGTGCAAAGCCTTCCAAGAAGAGTGAAAGCTGTTATAGCTGCAAATAAAGTGCAAATATAGTCTAATAAAGTGTGTCTGAATGCAATGTCATCAAAGTCCCTGTTTGTGTAATGGGCAGACGTCCCAATACTTTTGTCCATCTAGGACTGTTACAACTGGACCAGCTCCATATTAAAGTCTATATTTGAATGCAATGTCATTGTTGAGGCATTTCAAAACGCTTATCCATATAGTGTAGCTTTCACAGCTCAGATCTTCTCTGGCTTAAGTTACTAACCCTTCAATACAAGATTTAAAAATGAACCACATTTCAATGACCTGAAATCTGAGATACATGAAAACAGACTTTTTCCCTTACTAGCTTTCTTTCCAGCAGTATGGATGGGTGAGAAACATTGAAGTGACATCTTAACAATTTTCAGTTTCATTCTGTACTGACAAGCAAATATTCTGGCAAAAATAAATATCACAGGTTAAAAATGAGCTTATTTAGAGCCAGCATCTCTGTCCAGCATGCCACATTAGGTTGTGCACAACACCAGCTTATTGTGCCAAGCGTAATAAATGAACCAGCAGAGTAAAACAGTGCGTTGCCAACATCTGAGCTGCTAAAAGACAATGCCATAAAAGACATGCTACAGTTATGGCATATAAGACCCTCATTAAATACAGTCACTTTTTCACAGGTATTGTACCTGTGATCACAGGTAAATCATCAACCACAGCATTTCCAAGCCAGTCAAACAAATCACCAGCCAGTACCAGGCTACCGTACCTCGGAGTGTGGATACGCAGATGAAGTTGATGATGCAGATGGTGATGAAGATTTGCAGGACGTTCCTCATGATGTCCACTTCACTAATTGGCAGTAGAACCTATTGGGATCATTCAAGCTAACTACTGTAGACCATTTATGCTCTTCTTCAGCTCTGACTCCTTTGCTGGTAAGTGCTGCTTTTCCTTTTAATCTGCTGTGTAGAACATGTGTCTTGGTAGGGCTGGATGTAGTGTGATGTGTGGAGTGCTTGCTTGTGACCAGACCATCTATAGTGGACTAACTAGGGGGAGGGAACTGTTGATGTCACACCAAATTTGACATACTCTCTCTCTCTCTCTCTCTCTCTCTCTCTCTCTCTCGCTCTGTTTTCTCCCCTTATTCCGATTTCTGCACCAGCCTTAGTATTTAGTATAATACTTGGCTTTAGTATTATGAAGAATGTCATGTCTTAAGCATGAAGTCATTGTTTCTTCAGTTTTCCTGATGCTTTAACAGTCTCACACTGAAAGCAAGCCGCCTTTGGATCTCAACTCACAAAGCCAATCAGAGTTCTTGCACCAACATGAAGGTGTGTTGTGCCTCTAGCACAGTTTGTGGTCAGGTATGTGACCTTCACTACTTTCCATGCTGAAGTTCGTAAATGGGATGGGGGGGGGTTGTGTGCTCTGAGCTTCTTCAAAGAATCCACCAGGTTTCAGACATATCAAGTAATCTGTGAAACCTGGTGGAGGTAGTTTCAGCCTCATTAAGGTGACATCAGTAGTGTGCATAAGTACACTGTCTGCTTATTTCAGGAACTCATTACAGGTCCATATATCCCATCAGGTCTACTTTCCACAAACTACTAAGTCACAACCCCTTAAAATGAACAAGAGCTGAAAATGACTTACTTTATGCTCGCACTTTTTGGAGATATATTATTTTTTCCCTTTACCTGTGCCCATTAAACATACACTGTATTCACCTCATATCTATCATTATATCTTTAATTAAATCACATTTAACATGAAATAAATCTTTTCACTACAAATTTCATAATATGACTAGCAGACAGTTGTTATGTTTTTATTTGGAAAGAGGTGCAAAATGTGTTATTTGGTATATTTAAGCAGGTTTTAAAATAATGAGGTAAAGGCGCAAATATAAAGTTGGTGGAACAGGAAGCACTATTTGTTTGGACACAAATATTTTATACTTTATTACTGCATTAAGGCATCACTACCTTATCTCTGACGTACTTAACAGTAAACACATTGTTTAAATCAACAAATTACTGATCAGTGACTCAGTAATTAGCTAATAACAAACAGCTAATAAGTACAAATAGAAACACACTTAAGTTACTCTTGTGAAAAAATATTATGCTTTTAATATATTTAGAGTATACTTTTTTGACCCAGCTTATTTCATACTTTAGTATACTTTAAATAGATTCAATGGAATGTATTTTTAAACATACATTAAGATGCTGAAAATTATTTCAAGTGTACTTCAAGAAGTAAGTAAAAAGATAGTATATTTTAAGTATGTGCCTTATACTTTTAGTATACTGGAAATAAATTCAAGTATACAATTTTTTCACAAGGGAATGTCTAAAATAAACCTCTATTTAATTTGTGTCCAGATAAATTCCACATTGGCACACATCAAGGCCACACTTCATGGCATTAACAACACTTAGTTGTGGGAAGCAATCGACATGAATGGAACAGCACTGATGCAGCACATTGTGAAAGGCTGTAAGACTGCTCGCCCAAACGCAAGAGTTACTAAAGACAAAACATGGAAAAAGCCACCCCCTTCTAAACTCTACACTGGATACAGACAATGCAGTCAATATTGTCAAATACTGTTACTTATTTCACCTGGTTTTGTTAAACAAGAGAAATATTCATAAAACATGCAATAAATTGTGCTTGCCCCATGTTATATTAATAATATATTGCCAGTATATTTTCAGCATCTTAATGTATGTTTAAAAATGCATTCTATTGAATCTATTTAAAGTATACTAAAGTATGAAATAAGCTGGGTCAAAAAAGTATGAAGTTAATACACTTAATATATTTTCAGTGTACTAAATTAATATCATTATCATAGCTTTAGTATATTAAGTATACTTAAAGCTGGGTCAAAAAAGTATACTCTAAATATATTAATAGCATAATATTTTTTCACAAGGGTAGTTTGAGTTAGTTTAACATTTTTTAAATGTTCACATTTGAAAATGTTCATTTCCAGGATTGAGACAGAACCAAAACAACATAGGTGAGGAAACGAAGGAGGTCCTACCTGAGCTACAATGAGAAAACAAACTGTTTTGTTGTGTTGCAGTTCTTCTGATGACTTGAGAACCTTCTTCCTGTTTAATATGTCTGTTATCAGCTTTTCCTAATCAGTCACACTTTTTACCAGACCAATGTCATGTAGGCACTGTGACTGAAATGCATTTAGTTTGAAACATATTCATGTTTTGACGGTTTTCAGCAGTGAAATGCCTGCTGTTTTTTCGACCTGAATACACAACCTAATGAATGAATGAAGACAGAAAAGCTTGGTTGCTTCATTTTACTATGAAAGTTACTCACCTATAAAGAAACAAAGGCTATTAACATCTAAGACTGTTTTTGCATTGAACTCAGACCGCCACAGTGAAGACTGCATCTTGTTCTTCATGCCACGGCATTGCCTGCATGTGACTGGGAGAATCTACAAAGCAACAAAACAGCTTCCAGCTGACTGGATCTGCCAAATAACTTGTGATGTATTTGTTTATATTTGTGTCAATTTTCCAAAAGTACTTTGAACATGTCATATTTTCCCAGTTGTGCCTTTCAATTGATCCAATACGTTTTCTTTAATAAGTAAATAAAACTTGTTCATCTTGATGTTATTTGTTGTTGTTTAAGCTAAGATTTGTATAAAAGGAAAACAAAAAGAGGTGAAAGGAAGAAAAAGAAAAATGGTCTCTGGCAAGTCTGTCAGATGGATGCTGAATTCATATGTGAGCATTAAACAGACCTTGGATTTCATTCTTTGACATGCAGCGGTCTATATTTAGTGTAAAACAAACATTTAATGTCAGTGGTCCCGGTCAGTAATAGCATTAGACAAGTAGATTATAATTTTAAAGGACTGTACATGGAGCCCTGTGGAACACCACATCCAGCACTGATCAGTCTACACATTTTTTTCTATGGACTTTTAGTTTTTAACCCACTATGACAGGATTTTTGGCACCAATTTAAGCAATCAATTTAAGCAATTAATTTCTGTTCAGTCAAAATATTAGAGCCTTGTGTTTCCCATTTGTCTTTCTTCTATCCACTTCTTGAATTTACATTTACGGCATTTATCAGACACTTGTATCCAAAGTGACTTCCATTCCCTAACTACAGAGGGCAGTCTCCCTGGAGCAACTTTGGGTTAAGGGTCTTGCTTAAGAACCCAGTGGTGGTGCTGAGAGTAGGATTCGAACCCATGACCTCTTGGTCCAGAGGCAAGTATCATACCCACTAGGCCACCAGCACAATATCGACTCGTTTCCTTGTAAGTGCTGCTTTTTCTTGTCATCTGCTCCAGCATTTTTGGTTACAATCATTTAATAAGTTTCACACTGTGTGTGCATGGGATCACGTGGCATATAAGCTTCCTGCAAATACGCCCAAGTCAAGGACAGTTTAACATGTGTAGTCTTTGCGTAAGCCACATTTTCCTGGTGGTTCTGAAGATTCCATCGGGAACATCTGAAGGCCAGCTGTACTTCTGCATATACTTTAAGAATACTTTCCTATGTTAAAAAAGATCTAACTAGTAATAATAAGTCCTCTTTTAGCAATAATAAACTCTGTATTAAGAACCCATTCATGTGAACTATCAAATTACAGACCAATATTTAATCAACTATTTATTTCTGGATTTCAGAGAAAACTTTATCAGATCTGCGTAAGAATCAAATCTATGAAAATATTTTGTCTGGATTCTGGCCTCATGTCAGCACTGAAACCATCCATAAAGACTTCATATTTTTTTGGGGCATCTGGTGGCCTAGTGGTTAAGGCATTCGCCCTGTGATCAGAAAGTTCAGGTTCGATTCCCAAGACCACTAGGCACCGCTGAGGTACCCTGAGCAAGGTACCGTCCCCACACACTGCTCCCCAGGCGCCGTGTTCTTGGCTGCCCCCTGCTTCACTTGGTGAATGGGTTAAATGCAGCGGAAGAATTTCGTGTTGTTTACACTGTGTGCTGTGGTGTTTTCACGTATGACAAATGTTTAGTTTCACATATCTTTGCTTCACATATCTTTAGTTTCCCATTCTATTCTATTAGGCAGTCTAGAAATCCTGGTTGGGGTCACAGGAACAGCCCTATGCTGGTTTAACTGACCGATTGCTATCAGTTTGTAAGTGGGAATGGTAAGACTTCAGTACACGCAAAAGTAAAATATGGAGTTCCACAAGGTTCTGTTCTAGGACCTCATACTTTACATGCTGCCATTGGGTTGGATTATCCAGAAATATCCACTGTTACGCAGACAACACACAATTGTATATATCAGCCAAACTAGATTAAGAACTTAGATTAAGACTGAGGACATAGAAGACGTTCTCCTTAAAGTCTTATAACTTTCTCCTGCTCAACTTTCTCCAGCCTTCTTTACTGATATTGGTCATTTCTGTCAGGATGTTCCAAAAACAACCTAAACAAACTACAGATGTTTCAGAATGCTGTAACTAGAGTCTTCTCAATATTTCCAGTCAAATTCTCAATTGATAACAAAATTCAATTTCTGTTGCTGCTAATTGCAGAGTGTAACTGATTTTATTACTATTAACTATAGACTCTACAGGTCAACAGTGGTTACATCTCTAAACTTTTGCCTTAAATATTGTTAGATACTTTGTTTTCTCTCTCGGTATCATCCAGAGGAGAATGGGTTCCCGTTCTTGGTCTTGGTTCCTTTCAAGGTTTCTTCCTTGGCTTATGGAGTTTTTCCATGCGTCTGTCACCCTTGGCTTGCTCACTAAAGGCGTGTTTTAGGTTTGCTGGATCTGAGGCTCGGACTGGCGCATCATATTTAAGTGATCTGAATTCCAGTGCAATCACCATAGTGTCTCTCTGAAAGCATAAAACATATGAGAAGTCCAGAGTCCTGCACTCACATTCCTTAAAGAATCTGGAGGATAATAGATTATTTCAGCATGTGACTTGAGAGTTCACACATTTCCACCTGCGCATGATGTCATACTTAAGTTTTTAATAAAGAGGGTCAGCCGTGTGGCAGCAAGGCTCAGGCTAGAGTTTTGGAGGCACTACTGGGATTTTTCTGTTTTTATTTGGGAAGAGGTGCAAAATGTGTTATTTGGTATATTTAAGCAGGTTTTAAAATAATGAGGCAAAGGTGCAAACAAAAAGTTGGTGGAACAGGAAGCACTATTTGTTTGGACACAAATATTTCATACTTTATTACTGCATTAAGGCATCACTACCTTATCTCTGACGTACTTAACAGTAAACACATTGTTTAAGTCAACAAATAACTGGTCAGTGACTCAGTAAGTAGCTAATAACAAATTACTAGGTAATCATTACCTTTTTACTAATAAAAGCACACTAAATGAGTTGGTTTAACATTTTTTAAATGATTAAAAAATGTTCATTTTCAGGATTGAGACAGAACCAAAACAACACAGGTGAGGAAACGAAGGAGGTCCAACAGTTAGTACATGGCACTACTAGGATTTGAGCCTAAAACGGTAGAACCGATATTTTCACATTCATCCATGGACAGTGTAATCTACCAGACATTTTTACGACATAAACACATAGCAGATGATCAACAGTAAAACAACAACAGCTACTGCAACAATTGGAAAACATTGCAGTAATAAAAGAAAAACACTCCCATTTCCCTGATGGTAATAACCCGAGAGATCCGTTGACACCCTTTACTAAATGGGTGAAAAAGAGGAGCTGTGTCAGTTTCCTAATGGTTTAACACTATAAAAAAGTTGTAAGTATAATCAAAGACCAAATTTAAGACCATATAGTGAGTTAATGAGGCTGAAAGATTTCAATAAGTAAAAGCATCCAGTGTTAGAAATGGGACTTCCCTGGTGAGCATGGGATATCGTCACCAGGCCTGATGATGGATCTGGTATTTGTTTGACATTATTGCACCAACATTTCCATCTCTTGGTACGGGTCCTGGCCTTGGCTTCGGTCGTCGCTTTAACAGTCAAGCTTTGGGCTGTTTGGGAAACATAGATGTTTTTTTCTCTCCTCTTTTCTCAATCAGCCATCCAACTTCCCGCAGTGTTTGTTTGTCATTGCCGGTCTCCAAGACAGATGTTGAGAACTTGGCACTGTTGCACGACTACAAGAACAAACATAAAACATAGGAGTTCAGTGCGAATGCCTGACCCTCATTCACCTTTTCTGGGCAGGAGAACAAGCGGTCACAGGATTACTCGACACGAGCCGGCGTTTGGTTCTCTATCCAGCTTTCTCAAAAAGAGGTCTACCTTTGGTTTCTCGGCTCACACTGAGGTTGATCCACAGAACTTCATCATTTATTAACAAGAGAGTAGCATGGACAAAGCAGAGAACTCCGGAAACTGCTATGCCTTCTATAGACACTGGTATATTAGTAGTGTAGTTCTGGAGTCCAGCAGCAAACACATGTTGGATGCTGGCTTGAATTAGAAATTTAAACAAATGATCAGGGTAATCTTATATATTACCCTGGTAACTGTTTACACTACTTATATATTACCCTGGTAACTGTTTACATATCACTGGTCACTCT
>JBBPDC010067402.1:0-10775 GCA_037974485.1 Hemigrammopetersius urotaenia
GTGTGTGAATGAAATGCCTCTGATGAGCAAGCCAAGAGTAACGGCGACAGTGGCAAGGAAAAACTCCCTAAGATGGCCATTGGGTTCGTTCCTGACCCTTAACCCTAAGTTGCTCGAGGTAGACTGCCCCCTGTAGTTAGGGAGTGGAAGTTGTCTGATAAATGCTGTAAATGTAAATATAAACACATTTGTGAGAAACATGCACATGCAGAAAAAAGGTTGGGTTGAAAAATGCTGATTCAATAAATGCTGCAGACGTTTTCCACATTTAAAGTCCTAAAGACCTGAAGGTGTCTCTTCTTCTCAGTGGTGGATGAGGTTTGGCAGCAGCAGACGACGTTGAGGCTCCTGCAGCTGATCGAGTTGCCGCTGCTGGAGAGTCTTCTAGACGGCAAGGAGAGGCCCCGCCCCCTTCTGCACGGGATGGACAGCGATCCCGACCTGCTGTACACCAGCAACTACCTGGACCGAGAGATCCTCAAGGCCTTCAGTGAGGCTCAGTATGTAGTGTTTCTTTCCTCCCTCCTCCTCTTCTAAACTATACTAGATCTTCTCTTCTACCTACAAACACCTATGAGCTATGGAGGTCTGCACTCTTCACGGGCCTAGAGACCAGGCAGGATTAACCCATCAAGAAGCAGTTATTTCTTTTTAATCTAGTCTTGTTCGTTAAATATTCTCAGGTCTTCATGCCCTGAAAGAAACCGTGAAGGGCGTCGGAGGGAGGTACTACTCTAAAATAAAGAGATATCTGAACTCAGTTCATCCCAAACTCTCTTTTTTTTGTTGGCTGTTGTCAGGTCTGGGTACAGTGACTGTAGGGGGCCGTTAGAGGCCACCAGGGTTTTGTTAGATAGTTTCAGCTGCCGGTGTGCTCTGGAGAGATTGTTTTTGTATTCAAGTTCTTTAGGGACTGACAGAAGTTGTTGAAGTCTTTGTGCCTAGTTCCTTTGTGTTTTTTTTAAAAAAGTGACATAAAAGTATCAGGCATGGACGTCTGCTTATGCGCCTGCTCTATGTGCCTGGAGAACGTGACAGCTGTTCAAATAAGGCCTGGGCGGTTTTGAATTAAATGGAAATACAAAAACAAACAAACAAAAAACACACATTTCTTTGGCATTTATAGTTTCTCTAAAGAAAGAAGTTTGCGTTTGGAACACATCCAGCAATACATGCAGTATGAAGCCAATTTAAGACTGTGATAGAAAACCCCTGGTCCACTCATGTGAACGTACAGGGCAGATTTTTGTTCAAGGACAGAGGCAAACTGCTGATAACTTTAACTGATAATACTTTAATAGTAATGTGTTGAGAATATAGTCGTAGATATAGTGGGGGGGGGGGCAGTACGTGACTTTATTTCTGATAAAAAAAAAAAACAAAGGAAGATTTTTAACAAACCAACACTGTATCAGACATGCTTGCTAGACGCGAATGCAGGGCACGTCAGTCTTTGCGTGAGAGCTGAGATATTGCATCCAGACAAGTGAAGGCCTGTGATTATGTAATGGGCCCCGTTTGAAGGCCTCAGCCCCTCAGGCTGTGTGCTTCTTCTGCCACATGGACAGCAGTCTGAAGGTTAAGGGTATGACTGCATCTCTGTCTTCGTTTCTCTGTCACGCTTTTCTTGCGCCTGAGCTTTTCCTCTTTGCCATCTTTGGGGCAGCTGGTGTCCCAGTGTTTAGGGAGGTCACCCTGTGATCAAAAAGCAGTGGGTTTGAATCCCAGGACTACTAGTGGCACCTCTGAGGTACCCTAAGCAAGGAGCCATCTCCACATGCTGCTCCCACACGCTGTGTTCCTGGCTGCCTGCTGCTTCACTCTGTGAATGGGTTAAATGGGTTTAATACAGAGGAATAATTTGTGCTGTTCACGTATGACAGAATGATCACCTTTCACTTCATCGATGGCCTCTGTCCCGTTTCAGGGCCGACGACTGGCTCTCGGCCGCCGTGGACTGTCTGGAGTTTCTGCCAGATCAGCTGGTGCTGGATGTGAGCCGGGGCCTGGCCAAGTGTGCCGAGGAGACGTCCCAGTATAAACGGCTCCTCTACAGCGTCCTCCTCCAGCACTACGGCCACACCGAGCACCCGCCGCTCCTCAGCAACCACGTCTTCGACATCCACACCGGCATCTCAGAGCTGCTGGGTAAGAAAGACTGGATTCGCTTCTTGACGCGAATTTGCCTTCTCCCTGCCTTCTTTTCAGTTTTGACTAGAAATCACTATTACAGCAACAACCGTACTGCTATTGTATGGGGCACCTGGCAGCCAGGTGGTTAGGGAGGTACCCCTTCAATCAGAAGGCTGTAGGTTTGAATCCCAGGACTGCTAGTGGCACCACTGATGTACCATTGAGCACACACTACTCCCCACCCGCTGCTTCACTCGGTGAATGGGTTAAATGGGTTAAATACAGAAGAATTTTACATGGTTTTGCCTAAAAAGTAATTAGACTTCTTGTTTGCCATTATTATTTAGTAGAACTTTAATAATTATTGCTAGTAATTATTGCTAACTATTATTTAGCATGTAAAGGTATTTATTGAATATTTGTGGGGGGGTTTTAACCATATTTTACCTAAACGCAAGAAGCAACCGGAGGCCATGTGTGAGTGATTTTACTGCAGTTTTACTCAATGTCTCTTGTCAGGACTTACTGCTTTCTGAAGTAATGCTCATTTTAGTTTTCCTGTGTAAATATACATGTAAACATGTCTGGTGTCATTAGTAACTGTGCAGCCGTGCGAATAAAGTCAAAGCCCATGCGTTTTAGCCCTTGTTCTAATGTGCACCGCTCTCACCTTTCAGGTTTTTGCAGCACCTTTGGGTTAAAAGAGCGTCAATCTGTGCCTTTTAAATGTTTTTTTTTCTTACTTAATTAAAATGTAACCATGGAAACTAGTACTAAAAGAATGTAATATCCCCAAACTCTGGTCCGCCTGTTTAAAACTGCACTGAATTATTGTCTAATGAAGTTCCCAGATTTCCAGACAAAGCTGTAGTAGGTCATATCTATTAGCCTGAGAACTTCCAGTCTTCAGATGCGGTTATGTAACGTTAATCAGGCTGAACGTTTCACTGGACCGGGAACTTTCAGTTGTTTGTTTGAGTAAGAGCATCTGAACGAGAGCTCAGGGACCCCCGGCCTCCAGATTAGAGCCAACAGTAGAAGAGCTTTGGTCCCAATATGAGAATATCGCACAGAAAAAGGTTTCTTGACATTGCAGTGAGAACAAAGCGGTGAAAATAGTGTTACATGTATCTGTACATACTGCTGCAACTGGTGCCCTAGTGGTTAGGGAGCCCTGTGATCGGAAAGCAGTGGGTTCAAATCACCACTGAGGTTTCTTTGAGCTACTGTCCCCACACACTGCTCCCTGGGTGCCCCCATTGGGGCAAGCCCCCTGCTTCACTTGGTGAATGGGTTAAATGCAGAGGAAGAATTTCAGACTGTCCACACCGTGTGCTGTGTTCACATATGACAAATGGTCACTTTACACTCACATACTGCAGAGCTGGAGAAAAAATAACACACAAATGAGCCAAATGACACATAAGGACCAGTGTGTGTTTTCTCTGAACCCTACAGTGTGTATTAATGTGTGTGTGTGTGTGTGTGCGCGTGTGTGTGCAGTGAACGGAAAGTGGGAGCAGGCTCTGGAGGCCCTGCAGCTCTGTCTGAAGCTCCAGGACTCCCGCAGCCGAGAGGAGCTCCGCCGGCTGCTCCGCTTCATGGCTCTTGCTGCGCAAACTGACGAGGTCAAACTACACAAAGAGGTGAGGCTGCACCACACACTAAAATATACACAATATACTCTATAAACTAAACTACGTACAACAAAGCAGTGGTCACCGACCCTGGTCCTGGAGTTCGGTCTTCCTGCAGAGTCGTGTTCTACTGTCTGCACACCTGAAGCTTTACGTTCCAGGAGCATCCGTGAATACTGTAAACCCTAACTATGCTCGCAAAACACTTTTAATTTCATTTTAACACTTTACCCTTAAAGAAAATGTAAAGGTAAACCCGTGTCCGTACTGTACAGTTTACACTGAACTCCTGCAGTGCTAGAATGTAAATACCGATGTTACAGAGTAACATCAGTATTTAGGTAAACAGAGGATCAGAGCTGGAACAATAGGAAAGACAGAGGGCTGCTTTTTCTTTTTCCTGGTGTATCGTAGTCTGGTCTTTTTGTAGGCTGAGGGTCTGTCCAGAGTGCATCTTTTAATTATAGCGCTCAAAAAGAGAATTTTTTTTCTAAGAATCCATAAGTCTTAGAGTCATAAATGGTTGATATTTATTTCGATGGTTCCCTTCAGATTATCTACACGTGCTTGTACAGCGCAGAGGCCTGGAACAGGTTCTTGTACATATTGCGTGTGTAATTGAAGCCAAATGTAGGCTAAATCCTGTACAAACACACGATGCGAACCTCGTTACCAAATACATTGAAAATCGTTTGACGGAGACGGCTCAGGAGCTCGGTTATGTAATCAGGTGTGTTTGTTTAGGACTACAGTTGTGTCCCACTAGCCAAACCATTAGTCATCGAGGAATTAGTCATGATTGCAGCGATACGGCCTGAGAAACAGGATGGGTGATGTAGACGAAAGGTCGCGCAGGGTCCCTGCGCTCTGGCTGGAGGGAGCTCAGTGTGTTCTGTGAGGCACTGCTAAGCAACAGCGGCTGCAAATGAAAAAATGTCCTTATCATGAATATTCCGGTTCGGATCAGTATAATGGCCTCCATTGGCAAAACGCGGATAAATTATCTGAAAATTACAGAGGAAACGGCCACAAAAATATCCGCCAATGGATCGCAGTGAGCGCTCATGGAAACTTGACATTTAGCAGCCCTTCCGAGATTTAATGGGCTCCTTCATCAGCCGCGCTTAAGTGACCTAGATCATGTAAATGAAGGTGTTTTCTCCAGGTACATGTTTACCGAACCCCTGCTGGCATTTTTGCTCCTCAGATAGAGAACAGGATGGCGGTGAAGAGAGCCTTCTCCAGTGCCATAGTGTACAGCGCCAGGCTAGCCAAGGGCAAGGTGGATCTTCTGGTGCTCTTCATGATCGACAACCACATGGACCTTTTCAAGGTGAGTCATAATCTGAACCCCAGATCTAGTCTGTCAGTCAAGTCTGGTGCCTCTTTAGCTTTGGTACTGATGCTACAAGTACCAAAACTAAAGAAACGCCAAACTGCCCCAGTACCAAGCTGGTGGCCTAGAGGTCCGGGAGTTGCCCCTGTGATCAGAAGTTATTGGGTTTGAATCTCAGGCCTGCCAGTGGCACCACTGGTCAAGGTATTGTCTATAAATAGTTCCAGTGTATCAATGAAAATAAAACAGAGGTAGTGTTGTTTGGCCCGAACGGTCATTTTTGATCTGTCCAAGGTAGACTGTGGTGATTTAAATTCCCACCTGAGTGTTTCTGCAGTCAGTCTTGGCGTGAAGATTGATAATGCCTTCTGCTTTGATGCTCATGTTGGTGCAGTGGTTTCTTCTTCCTTTTATCATTAGAGACGCTTGGCTAAAGTAAAGCCATATTTGACTAGACGGGATCTTGAGGCTGTTGTAATGCCTTCATTACCTCACGCCTAGACTACTGTAGCTCTGTCTTATTTGGAGTTAGCCAGGGTACTGTAGCTCGCTTGCAGCTTGTCCAGAATGCTGCAGCAAGATTCTTGGAGGGTAAGCGAAAATATGAACACGTGACACCGATTCTGGCTGCTCTACATTGGCTGCCTGTCAATTTTAGAATTCGTTTTAAAATTCTTTTACTGGTGTTTAAAGCATTGAATGGGCTGGCTCCGGCCTATCTGACCGAGTTGCTGCAGCCATACGTCCCTGTTCGGACACTCCGATCCGAGAACCAGTCGCTGCTTTTGGTTCCCAGAACTCTGCTGATATCGAGAGGGGACAGGGCGTTCTCGGGGGCGGGGCCAAAACTGTGGAATACACTTCCGTTATCTGCTAGGCTCTCCTCATCAGTAGCGGTTTTTAAAACAAGGCTGAAGACCTATTTTTATGATCTGGCTTTTAACTCGGTGAGTTAGCCGTCGCTATTATTTCACATGATTGTACATTGTAATTTTTATTTTGTTGGTTTTATTATTCTAATTGTGTACCGCACTTCGGTGACATGATTCATGTCTGTAAGGTGCTCTATAAATAAAGGCTGAGTTGAGTTGAGTGAGTAAACACTTGGTGAATGTGTTAAATAGGTTGAATACAGAGAATTTCACACTGTGTGGTGTGTTCACATACAACAAACAGAGCCTTTACAGGCCAGAATAAGACTTTATTAATCCTGCTGACATTCTGACTGCACAGAGACACAGAGACAAGATTATAATTAGTCCATAATTAATCCACAATTCTGCAGAAACATCTCCATATACTATACACACAAATACTAAGGTATTAATGCAATAGAATCCTTAGCAACACTAATAGGTGTAATAGAGATCAGGAGTAGATCAGTAATATTGATATAAGTAGTGATATTTAACACAGCAAGACTATTGATTTAGCACCCCGTTTAGAAAACAATATCGTTAAAATCATGTCAATAACATGTGAGTAACAAGTACTGCACATCTAAATCAGGTTCAGTAATCTCTAATAGCCTCGCTTATGTGGTTTCTGACACTGTTGTCTATAAACATGGTGCATCATTTTACTCAAAACAGTACCTACAGCCATATAGGCGCCTGAAGTTTGTTCGTTTTTATGGACAGCCAGTTTTTTGGGTTTTTTTTTGGTTTTTTTTTTTGGTTTTTTTTTTATTCACAAACAGAGGCACAATGATACAAAAAGTGAAACCAAATGAAAATGCAAAACAAAACAAAACAAAAAATCCCAATAAAAATGAAAATAAAATATTATGAACCTCTTGGTCTAGCTATTTGCCCCTCAGCGAATCCTATCCAAGACAGTATAGTAAGCCAGCTGTTCAAGGAGTGCTTATTCAAAGACAAATCTTCCCTTAAATATAATCTCCTGTAGACTCCTGTATAACGGGCCCCCACATCTCTTCGAACATGGCACTATCTCCCCTAGCCACTGAAGTTAGTCTCTCCATGGGCAGTATTTTGAATATCCCTCGATACCAAAGGGAAACTGATGGGGGTCGATTCATACAGTGTCAATGGGCTTTATTTATTTATTTATTTATTTAGGTGTGCAGTTTGTGGAGAATAAATGTTCATTTCTTGCCCATATTAGCATCGTTGAAACTTTTCTGTCCAGTGGAATTAAATCTCCTAACAGCACTAAATCAGGCCGTTTTCTCTTCATAGACATCAGCTTTCTGAGTCTGACAGCGTTGCTCTGATTGTTTTCTCCAGATTCCTGTATCGTTGCACAAGCTTGTTGGGGACAAACTGGCCAGCATCATCAAAGGGAAAGATCCAGATGTCATTATGGGTGAGTGCTGGATGACTAATAACTGCCTGGTAGATCTTGGTACAGGTTGATGTGGCAAGTCAAAGTCATTGGTGCAGATGTTTCCACATATTAGAGCAGGGAACCCGAGTCCAGAGGGTCGGTGTCCAGGACAGTTTGGTAGTTTTCCCTCTCAAATACTCTTGCTCAACCTGTTTGAGTTGAACTAGGTAAATGAGCAAACTGTGCAGGACATCAACCCCTCAGGACCAGATTTGGACACACATTTACATTTACGGCATTTATCAGACACTTTTATCCAAAGCAACTTCCATTCCCTAGCAACAGGGGGCAGTCTCTCCCTGGAGCAACTTGGGGTTAAGGGTCCCAGTGGTGGTGTGCTGAAGGTAGGATTCGAACCCATGACCTCTTGGTATAGAGGCAAGTATCCTACCCACTACGCCACCGCACACACCTGGTCCAGGATCACAAACTAGACTGCGCTGCCCAAATCCAGCCCCTTTTTTGGGAGCCCAGAGCACAAAAACCTATAGGAGCTGCATTCTGAGTAAAAACAGGGTAAAGAAAGTATATCGAGGCACAGTGCTGGAACGCTAGGAAAGACAGAGAGCACCTCCGCACAACACAGCGAGTGTTTATGGCTGTCTTTTCTTTTTCCTGGTGTATCGTAGTCTGGTCTTTTTGTAGGGTGGGGTCTTTTAATTATAGCGCTCAAAAAAAGAGAAACATTTGTCGCTACTAAGAATCCAGAAGTCATAAAAGGTTGATCTTTATTTTGATGGTTCCCTTTAGATTATCTACAGATGCTTGTTTACAAACTATCAGATAAAAATGAGTGGATTAGAGATAAGATGAGGGTTGAGGTTAAAGGTGGGGTTTAATTTAATTACATTTTTCTACTTAAAAATCAGTTCAGTTTAATTGAATGTTAGTTCATGATAAAATGCATCTATAGGAGCCCATCCAAATGAAGCAGACTTGGTGTGAAAAGTCCACTGTGTTAATAACTCAGACATTTTAACCTTTAACCTGAAATTCAAACCACTGTGAACTTCTTAAACCACAATTTGGACGATATTTCACGGTTTCCAATGGTGTTAACGTGGACCATTGAGAGAGTGTGTGTGTTAAAAGCCACCTTAGTTCTGAATGGCCTTTGTCACACTTTCCCTTTTCAGTTTGTCTCCTAGTGCGTGCAAAGTGGGATACTTTGACGAGTAACAGCAGATTCCTTTCTCCTGCAGGGACGACTTACTGTAGACGGATCTCGGGAACGGCGTACATGGAGACGGTGCAGAAGACCACCAAAGAGGAGCTGTGGGCTCTACTGCGGACCATTCACGAGAACACCAGACTGTCTGTGAAGGAGAAGAGGCGTCTGCTGGGACAGTTCTACAGAGGCCATCCTGAAATATTTGTGCAGTACTTTGGGAAGCAGATCTCCAGTGTTTATTTGTAACAGACTGCTATTAGGGGTGTAACGATACACTCAACTCACGATTTGAGTTGAGTTGAGATTGATCCATGAACAAAGACGGACGAATGTCGCTTTCCCACTGGCACAAGGAACCGTGCCGTCCTGTGAACAAATGTTTTTTCATGACAAATAAAGCGACCGGAACCCAAGCTGCTGGACGGCAGGGCTGAAAATGGGCCACAGCCAAGCTGACTACGTCGCTGCTTTCTGATTGGTCGAAATGTTGTCATGACAACAGACAGACTTGGAAAGAGGTCTTCTTATTACTTTCTGCACAAAAAAACAATGGGGATACAAACTAAGAACTGGGAAGTTGACAAAGTACAAACTCTACTGTCTGTTTGGGCGGAAGATACATATCAGTGGGAGTTTTCTACAACTCTAACAAATGTATCTTTAATTCTGTGATCACACGTCTACATAACAAGAAAAATACAACAAAAAACCCCCAAAAAGACCACAATAAAAGGCCACAATAACAAAAAAAACAACTCTCTGCCAGTTGGACTCCAGAGAGAGAATTGTTTCAGAAACTGTTACTGGACTGAGATACATTGGAAAATCAAAATGTGATACAACTTCAGTACCATCACAGTACAGTTTAGATACAGAATAGTTCCGGTAAACATATGGAAAAGTGCCTACATTTTATTTTCTTACAATATTTAGAATGAAATTTTTCAGTTCTGTCACAATTCCCTTATAAGACTAGAGCTGGAAGCCAGCAGTGGGGCGTTAGTATGACAATGTGCTAGACTGGGTTGTTGATTGGAGCTGGTTTAACACTATAAACAATTCAGTTATATCACATTTCATATTCAATAGAATGTGAAATTTATCTTTGCAATGCTCACTGTTACAGTTTTACATTGCAATATCACAATATCTTGATGCATCGTTACACCCCTAACTGCTATACTAAAAATATATGTACAGTAGCCTGTAAATTCTGTAAAAAAAAATGTGTAAATGTTGTAAAAATGACAGTGTAAATGTTATTTACTTGTGCTAACAGAAAGGTCAATGTGTAAAATCATGGCAGTTTTAAAAGGCTGCACTCTTACAATGTGAGATATAATGTTATTTACGTCAATCTCTTTTTTTTATTCACCCGACTTGAACGTTTTTTGTTCTGAATAGACTGAAACTTGTGTGACCGTGGCGTCCCACGTTATGAATAAACACTCCATGGAGAGTAACACCTTACGTCAGAGTCGTCGTCTTCTTATGAGTCTGTAGGAGTTTGTTCTGGACCGGAGCCAGGAGCCAGACTCGTCCACCCCTGTGCCTTATTTTTCCTCTGAGCTCCATTTATAACGTCCGTGTGGCTTTAAGCACCCAAAACAGCCATTGTTCGGTCTCGCATGACCATGATATGGCCTCAATTATTGACTGGCTGCTTTGTGATTTGGCTAGTTCAAAATCAACCCAGGCCGGATTAAGGAGCTCAGACTGAAATCTTTAGGGTGTTCAGGAAAAAACACTTTTGGATGTTGAAGGCTTCATTGGCACATTTGCTTCCCTGAAAAGTCAGGTTTAATTATTTTTCCACTACGAACTGTCCGCTAGAACAACACCCCTCATCACATCAGTGCGAAGGGGGCGGAGCCAAAATACTGTAGGTTGACTAAGAATATAACTGTAAGCAACAAAAATATGAAGATGTAACTTTGGCCAACTGTCACGAACCCCTCCTGTAGGCTTGTGAAGGTGGAGAGAGCACCAGGGGAAACCGACATGTTGGTTGTTGTGGTCTTTATTGGCTGAACAGAAAACAGGCTCGAGGGCCGTACAACGCAAAACAGGATCACAGACGAGGCAGGAGAACTCACAGGCAACAAAGGAGAGGGGTTGACACATAGGACAACACACAGGACAATATAAT
>JBBPDC010067441.1:0-10773 GCA_037974485.1 Hemigrammopetersius urotaenia
CTTGCTATCAGTTGGCTCAGATGCTCGGTCCTAGCAGCTTTTAGGGCCTGTCTGTAGCTACACATACTGTCTTTATATGCAATTTTAACATGCTGTAACATGTGCTGTTGGTTTAGTAAATTTGAACGTTTACAATTCCAGCAAGATTTTGCCTGTTCTGCAAGTCTCAAGGCCAATCCTTGCGGCTGTATAGTCCTCCGATGAGGGTCTGCACCCTAAATGGACCCATCTTGTAACCAATTGATTAACCAACAGCCCCTTACTTGATCATATTGAGCAGCCAGGAGGTTCTCTACAGGGGGGACCTTTTAGCACTCAAGTATGTTTGTGTGCATTACAGAACGGATGAAAATGTAACCCATTCCAGCAGAAACTTTTTGCAGTCTCTTTACTGGGACAGTCATAGGATGCTACCTTGGCCAGAAGTCAATTTATGGAATTGCTGTGCTCTTAGATCTACAACTGTAAATTCTAATGCTAGTCTCATGAAATAGAAAAGTCGATGAGAAATCACAGCTCAGCCACAAAGCTGTAAACAACAAAAACTCACAGAGAGCTTACCACTATAGTGGGTTTCCTCTGCTGTATCAGTCACTACAGAGTTCCAATTGCCTCTGGAAGAAACTCTGGAGTTTCATGAAATGGATTTAAGTGGCCAGGGAGCTGCACACAAGCCTAAAATCATTATGGCCAATACCAAATGTTCTCTGGAGTGGTGAATCACTCTTCACTATCTGGCAGAATGACGGATGAATGTAGGTTTGATGAAAACGCTACCTAATGGAACGAATTGTGCCAACAGTATGTTTGGTACAGGGGGGATAATGGGCTGAGGCTGTTTTTCAAGGCTTGGACTCAGTCTTTTGATTCCAGTAAAGGTAATGTGAACACTGCAGCATACCAAGTCATTTTCCACAGTTTGGGGAAAGCCCTTTCCTGTGATCTAGCACACAAACTGACATTAATAGAGACATGGTTTAAGTTTGGTGTGGGGGAAATCCAGAGCCCTGACCTCAGCCTAACTAAACACATTTGGGATTAACTGAAACAGAGATTGTGAGCCTGGCTTTCTTGTCCAACATCAATGCTTGACCTTGCAAAAGCTCTTTTAACAAAATGGGCAGAGAAAAACTTCAAAATCTTGTGGAAAGCCTTCCAAGAAGAGTGTTATAGACTATTATAAATTTTGTAATTGGTTGTCAAATATGTTCACATAGATGTGATGCACAGGTGTCTACATAATTTTGGCCATTTACAGTGTACAAGACCACACCCTCTGTTTCAGTTGCACTGATCTAGATGGTTATATCAAACAGCTTACCAGCTAGGGGCCCACTAATTCATGACTGTATGTCCTTTTTTTTTTTAAGACAAAGGCCCCATAGTGTTTTGGTGCAAATGACCCATTGACCATTAAGTGGAACATTGTTTTCTATGTTCATACCCATTAGCCAATTAGAATATATACTAAAACGTGCTTTAGTTTGGGTGAAACAATTGAATGTAATAGGACAGGTTATTGGTTTTGGTGTTCAAAAATATATCACAATAAACATCCAGTGATATTATATCACCACCAGCTGTATATGAACCTCTGAAATACTCTGACTGTTTATGTGGAGTGTAAATTCTGGCACAAAAACCTTCTCGCACTGCCAGTGGCTCACAGTCGTGGTGCTTCAGAGCCCACTGACAAGCTGTGCTTTGGCGAGGTAATTTGCATTGCCAGATGCCATCCAGCTCGCATCTTCAAGCATCTAGGTTTCTCTTCCTTTGAGCTGTGGCTGCTGTGCAGTCCAGTCACATCACACTTTATGGAAATCCGCAAACCCTGGCGCTTTCTCCGGGTCCATGCGCTTTCTGGACTGCCTTGCAAAAATAATTAAACTATTCATGGGTGTCGTGATCTACATATCCTGCTCAAAATACAAACCTACTGTATATCTGAAAACCAGACATTGCAAAGTGTTGATGCGCAACAAAAAGGAGGTTTCTGGGTTTGATGAACGGGGGAAGGATAAACTTTGAGAAGTGGAAATGACGAGTAGGAGTGTGGGCTTTGTTTGTGAGGTTGCCTAAAAAGGCAGCTTGAATCTATCAGGAATAGAAACCCCAGAGACCCCTCCTGGGTGAAGCGAGAACCTATTCAGACAGGCTGCTATTCCCTTAAGGGTTTTCTCCTGAGAGTATCTGTAACTTTGTGTCGGCGTGTGTGTCTGTAAGACTGCGCTGTCATGGCTCATGATATTGACTAACTTAGAACTCAGAGTGTTTTACTGATTTTAGTAAATATAAACGGTGTAAATCAGTCTAAAACCGGTGTTTGCTCTCTTACACGCTCGCTGTATGCTGCTCTTGCACTCGGCCGCTCTCTGGACCCCCTCCCTTTCTGTTTTTTCTGTTTGTTTCTAAGACCTAAAATAACAGACATTTGGCCATTTTTGTTCTTTTTGGGCATTTGTGTATGATGCCATTTTTAAAACCCCAGTAGTGGGGTTACATATTTTTAAATATCCATAACTTTGGTTCTACATGACATGAACACGTCTGATCCCTTGAGCATCAACACAAACTTGGGGAATTTCATTTTAAGGAGTTGATTTGCCGTGCAATGATAATTTACAATTTGTTTCACTTCCGGCACAGATCCGTGCTGCTTGTATTCCAGGGGTTAAAAGAGGCAGCTTGAATCTGTCAGGAATAGAAAGCCCAGAGATCCCTATAAGGTGAAACGAGAACACGCTCAGAAAGGCTGTTATTTCCCTTGAGGGTTTGCTCCTCAGAGTATCTGGAAGTTTGTTTGTGTGTGTGCGCGCGTGTGACTGCATGTGTGTCTATAAGACCGGCTCATGAAATCTACTGAGTGGCATCCTAAAAATACTGCCCATCTAACTCATTCCTCATGCCATCAGAGAGAAAGAGAGAGGGAGACAGTAGAGATGAGGAAAGTAGAGAAAGGGAAAGTGATGGACAGATGCTTTCTGAAAAGACAAGCCATTACGGACGAAAGGAGTGTGGAAGAAAGAGCAGCTTCAGTAGTGGCAGCAGCCATCAGTTCTGCTTAGTCTCACGCACCGTTCAATTAGGGCTGGAATTTTTCTGTTTTACTTAAAGGTGATCCACAGTGGTACTGACAACGCAGCCACATAGTCCCCGGGAAAGGTGTGGCCAGATAAATAGGACTCAATTTTCACTGTGGCTTTATCAGCATGCCGGGGCGGGCCGCAAATTCGGCTCCACATAAACACATCTTGCCCTCATTTTATGGATGGCTGAGTTCCGATTGGGTTGTGTACGTACGAGAAAATCTGATTACAGTTAGGGAAAGAGCTCTCACAGGAGGCTTTGGAGCTGCATTCTGATCCCCTTTTTTGTGGTAAGGCATGTGGTCCACAGTCTGGTACAGTGTTACATAAATAATTTTATACACTTTCTTGATCATGGAGGACACTGCTCGAGGCCTCTGGATTTAATCCATTCATTTACCTGAGTGGCCAGCCAACAATGCCATGTGTGGGGATGGTGCTCATGGGTACCTCAGGGTGCCATTGGCAGTCCTGGGCTTTGAACCCACAACCTTCAGATCACAAGTGCAACTCCTAACCACCAGGCCACCAGCTGCCCTGGGCTTATGGGACTACATGATGGAAAACAGGTGTCAATGTTGGCGGCGTGCTGTTCAATCACAGTGGGGAGGTCTTGGGTTTGATTTCCAACCAGGTCCTTTCGATGTGGGATTTGTTTGTTCTTTTACTGTCTGCTTGGTTTTGTGCCAGGAGCTCTGGTTTCCTCCCACAGTCAACAGGTAAAACGGGGATGCTAAATTGTCCATAGCTGTGTCTGAGTGTGTGTCTGCATTCTAAGCGATGAGTGCTGGGATAGGTTCTCCCGTGACCCTGGTTAATAATAAGCAGCTCAGAAGATGAATGACAAGTAACCCAATTTCAAAACGCACCATTCCCTTTCCATTTATGGAAACTATAATTCCCAGTGGCACAGGGAAGCATGCCTTACTGCAAACATTTTTCCATTACAAATAGTGACCCGTGCCTGAGCTGTACCTGAGCTGTCACAGCACTACGCGATGGCAGGGTCAATGCTTTCTGAGTGGTATAATTGTCATCACAATATTGAAAGAGACCTTTGTTTCTTACTGTACACAATATTGGAGACACAATCTAACTGAATCTGACGAAATACAAGCACTACTGTCTTTCTGAGCGAAAGACAAATTTCAGTGGGAGTTTTCCATGACTTACTGGCTGAGATACACTGGAAAATCAAAACATGCTACAACTTCTGAACCATTCACAGTACAGTATGGGCACAGCCGGGTTCCTGTCTGTCTGTGGAAAAGTGTCTTTAGTTACAACAAACAGTACGTTTTGAACTCACAGTTGTTGTGACACCACAACCATGACCATCTATTCTGTTGTAACAGTTTTCAACCCATTCGTGCTGAAGTGATTACTGGGGTGATAAGCATCACTGTCTGGTACAGGAACTGCGCTGTCTCGGACTGTAACACACTGCAGCGGATAGTGAGAGCAGCTAATTAAGTTATTGGTGTGCCCCTGCCCCCACCCTGTAGGACATTTTCCAAACCCGTAGCTTTAACAGGGCCAGTAACATTGGGAAGGACTGTTCTCATTCACTACATGGACTCTTCTCCATTCTACCGTCTGGCAAACGGTATCAAAGCTTCCATTCTGGCTCTGCACAGCTGTGCAACAGCTTCATACCACAGGCCGTCAGGGCCCTGAATGCACACAAATGCATATAACCTTGAACCTTGATTAAATGTTTTTTTGTTTCTGGCTGTTGGAATCAAATGGATCATTGTGGCATTCAGAAGGTTCCACGCACCCTGAAAGAGATGCTGAGGTTTCTCTTTATTTTTTAGTTCACTTATTTTCACTTAGAAAATGTAATTTGAAAATATAACTGTTTAAATAATTTTTAATAATTTTTTTTAATAATTTTTTTTTGAGACCTAAAACCACACAAAACATTCAAAGCCCATTTTCAAACAAGTAAAATAAAATACAAGAGAAATGCAGGAAATAGGCAGGATGCATGTTTTCCTGTGTCCTTTTCAACAAGCAGCGCATCAAAAACACGCTAGATATTAAACAGCAGTCCCACTAGCACACACTTACACACATGCATTAAATGACGCACACAAATGATTTTCCAGAGAACCATTTTACATGTACATCACTCCTGGGTCACATGGCTGTAATGACAAGACAAATAACAGGCAATTTCCCTTACACCTCATGCTTCAGTTCCCCTCAGCCAGTCACATGCAGCGAGAGACAGAGAGAGAGAGAGAGAGAGAGAGAGAGAGAAATTGGCCTGCAGAGATAATTTTCATAGAAAAAAAATTACATGCAGCATACATGCAATTAAATGGCAAGACCTAGACAGAAATAGTGTTTTCCCCTCATATACAAACATAAACACACACACACACACACACACACACACACACACACACACACACACACACACATCACTCAGGGTTAGGCTGAGCCCTGAGTCATACCTCCTATGTCTCTAGCAATCTAATTATTGTTAATTAACTCAATTTATCACTTCACCCCAGTGTCTGCCACAACTCAGCACGCTACGAGATCAACAATGAAGACAACAAACAGCTCTATAATTTCCCTCCGGTGTTGCCTTTGCAGTTATTGACGCATCTGTGTGTGTGTGTGTGTGTACGGGTGTTAGTGATATTTTCAATAGGGCATAAACAATTATCATCCCTTTTACAACTTCACATAAGGTTCAAAGCAATGAATTTGTAACTGACTTTAATTACTTAAAAGGTTTCATAATTAAATATGATTTCATCATGATATGCAGGAGCCTCTAGGCCTTTTTGAAGGATTTCTAGGAAAAGAGAAAAAATTTATAGCATTCTTGTCCAACAGAAATCCAAGAGTTTTATCCATTCACGACTTAGAAGAAGAAACCTTCTCATGAATATTGTATGTGTGTTTGTGTGTTTGGTTTACTCACTACATGTGCATAAATAAGCACATATTTGTATTCATTTATGCGAGCATATCTGTATAAATGTACAGTAGCATGTAATATACATGTCCAGGCATCAATATGTGTAATACTACACTGTCAGCATTCATATGCAGCCCAGAGGTGTGCTTGGCCTGGCCTAGCCTAGCCTAGCCTAGTGGGTAGGAAACTCACCACTGGACCCAGGTCTTGGGTTTGGATCTTACCTGAGCAAGAGCCTTAACCCCAAGTTGCAGGGTTCCAGGGAGACCGCCCCCTGTAGTTAGGGAATGGAAGTTAAATTAATACTGAATACTGTTCTGAATCATTACTTTTCTTTTGCAATGATCCAATGATCCCCTGACGTATGTGGGTTTGAGCCTCACTATGGTATGTTGTGAGATGTTCTGTCTGATGATCCAAAGAAGTAGGTTCTACGACACATTCTTTAATAATTCAAGGGACTTAAAGGATAATGTAATGGACTGGTGACCTGTCCAGGGTATTTATCTGCCTTTTACACTGTGAATGATAGAATACGCTCCAGCTCCACTGTGACTCTAGTTAAGGATAAGCACTCAGATAACAAATGAACAAACGCAGCAACAACCAACCAAGCAAATGAATGAACAAACAAACTAATCCTGAAAGAAAATGAAAGAAAGTTCCATTTGACTCATTTTATTCTGAGAGAAAGAATTTAGCATCTAAATATCCATGACAGTGCTTTCTGCAGAACAAACCCATACAATTTAACCCCAAGTCATCAGCACTCACCTTTCAGGTGTCTTTGGGGCTACAAGAGTGCTTTTGACAATTATAAATAATTATTTAGGCAAAACCTGCTCTTCGTACCAGGTAGGACTATTTGATGAACATAAGGTACTGAAGCTTAATACATCCAATGTGTTAGCAAATGGGTGTTGATATAAGTTAAATAAAATCTTTTTTGTCATGCATAAGAAAAGCCAACATTCAGAACAAAGACATGGCTCCCAGAACTCAGGTGAACAATACACAGTGTCTTATGTTTCTAGTAGAGTGAAAACCACTTTCATTTTTGTTCTTGCTGAGCCACAGAGACACTTCTGACAAAGCTTGCTGTCTTCTTTCATGTCTCATTTCATCAGTAGCGTTTCTTGTTTCTGTGCTCTACTCATCCTGGCCTACAGTCACCACCTTCACCCCGTTTCTCACACATGTATTCATTCACCAGAAAACACAGGACAAGTGAAACAGCAGTGAGAGCAGTAGGAGGTTTCCAGAGGTGAGAAAGAGGATGAGCAGATGAAAGACAGAAGGAAGGAGTAGGAGTGGTAAAGCATGAGCTCGGAGAAGAAACGAAGGCTGAGAAAACAGAGAAGAGCGATGCTGAAGTGCGAGGAGAGGACAGTGGTGCCCTGTCTATTTTGCTGTATACCAAGATCTCACCCCTGATTGCTACCCCTCTTTAGTAAAATTCGATTTCAAATTGAAATGGTGTCAATCAACGCGCCGCCCTCCGGAGCCCCTCCCTCTCTGGGTTTAGACTGATTGACTCCACCCACTTGTGGGCGGAGATTTTTTTTAAAGTTCTCCTGGGTTCAAAGATCTTGTGCTTTTTTCTATTTGTTTCTAAAATAAAATTCAGGCAGTACCGTTTTTTATTATTATTTTGGTTCTGTGTGACATAGGAACACCAAACAAAGCTCAAGCATCAACTCAAACTGGGGGAACTTCCATATAAGAAGCTGTTTTGCTGTATGATGACGACTTAGCATTTGTTGCACTTCTGATCTGTGCCGCTTGTGTTCTAAGGGTTAAAACATTGTGCAACTACCATTTAATAACATAACATCAAGCCTACTCTTACAACATTATGAGATTAAAGAATACAGAGCAAGATTTCTGAGACCAGAACCTGTCTAGGTCCTCCACACTCCTCCACAGTCCTCTCTTTTGGACTCTTCAGATCACACAGCAGGGATTGAGTCTGGGATGTCACCCTGCCAAAATGTACTAAATGTAGCTCAATTAAAGTGTTTTCACTCCTGGTCTGTTTCAGCCCTTAAAGCGAACTCATTCCAGAAAAAAAAGAAACTCTAAAAAGCACCACTACGAGCCCTGACAAATACTTACAATATTTATCTCTGAAGACAAGTAATGTTACCTGCCATATAACTTAATCTGCTGTGCGATTTCATCTAATAAACTTAGAAGTAATGCAAACATTTACAAAAATGGCAGACTGACCCAAACTGATCTGTAAACCAAATGGCAATGCCTGAAATGAAATGTTTTCCATTAAATCCTAGTAGAGCATAAGCCAAGCATTTGTTTTCGAGGTCAAACGAATGACTGTCTGAAGGGGGATCCCTCAGCAGTTTGTCTTCAGATGTCTCTAAATGAGCTAACATTCCTCCTACAAACGAACACTGCTGTGATTGATTGGGTAACCATGGCAACTTGGAGGATTTTCCTCGATTTGAATCTGAAAAGCAGTGCCCTATTTCGAAGTAAAAATTTATAAATAAAATATTGTTATTAATATGAATTAATATGCTATCTCCTCAGTGTCTTTCCAGTCCATCTACTGTCCAAAGTATAGTACAGACCAGTGGGAATCACGTTTGTTGCATATAATCATTTTATATTTATTTTATTTATTTGATCCGCATGACATGATACAATTTCATCTCAATTGCATCTAAAGGCGAGGGTTTTTGGGATTAGGATCAGGCGTGCAAGGATGCTAGTCAGAACAATGCTTTGGTCTTATGGAGATGGCTTTATTGCAGACACACACAGAGCTGAACGCTGTTGCACAGTAACACGCTTGTTTACCGACCCTGCTCTGTACCTGTACTGGCCTTTGTTTCCCTCCATGGAGCTTGTGTGGTTGATTTAGTAGCCTGAATATAACTCCTTTGTTGGCTTGTGATAACCATCTGGTGTGTGTATTCCACTTCCAGGAACAAGACACACACACACACACACACACACACACACATACACACACACGGTTACAAACCTATGCCCCAGCAATGTTCTTCACACACACTATTGATTTCCAACTTAAAAGCAAATCACCTGCATGTGCAGGAGTATTGCATGAGTAGCATGGTTATGTTACAGTAACTGTAATATTGTGAAGGATTAATTAATGTATAAAAAATGGTCTTGGCTCCACAGTGGTGAAGTGGGTAGCACTGTTGCCTCACACATTGGGGGTTCGAATCCAGTTCCTGGTCTTGTGTGTGAAGAGTTTGCATGTTTTCCTCCAGGGTCTCCGGTTTCCCCCCACAGTCCAAAGACATGCGTCAGGTGAACTGGAGATACTAAATTGACCGTAGTGTGTGAGTGAGTGGTGGGTGTTGTGCGAGACCCTAGTAAGGATTAAACAGCTACAGAAAATGGCTTAAATAAACAGACATCACTCATCGTCGCCTTCACACAGAGTTAGAGCACTTTTTTATTTAGCTACATGCATAGACATTGTCAGAATCTTGAAACGTTTAGCGTTTCATCTGATGGTGGGGTAGACACAACAATTTAGTTGGACCAGTAGGGAGCTAATAACTCTATTGAGAGGCAGTGGGTTAGTTTCAATTTAGATTTACCAATCATTAACCATCAGAATGATCGGAATGACACAGGAATAGACCCAAGTCCATTTAAGACCTGGGACTATTTATAAGACATTCTCAGGGGTGTAGGCTCAGATGTCCAGGCCTAATTACGCCTCTGGCAACAGATCAATAAATGAAACTGAGCCCTCTCAATGCTACTACCAGAAATCTAACTAACTGCAATCTGGCTATTATGTAATAATTTTATTACGGGCCTAGAATGGCGTCTACAATCACCTGCGAAAAGGATTGACCGGGGGTGGTCAAATGATATTTTCTGTGTTTTGTACATTTTCAAAATGACAAAAAATACACATCCTCCACACGAAACAGGATTTTTCGTATTTGGTACCAAATACAGAATATTTGCAGAAATTGAAATACATTCAAATAAAATAAATGCGGTCTGTTTTTTTTTCTCCAATGTTACAGTAACACAATGTAATTTGACCAGGGTTATTGAAACATACAACTGTATCATTCTGTGAATGTCTGTGTGTGTTCTAGTGCACAGGCATATGACAGATGTATGACAGAAGTATGACAGGTGTTTAAGAACTAATCAGATCTATATCACTGCAGCATATGGCACTCACTGAAGTAGTTAACAGCCTGAAAGCTGTGCTGCATGTTATATAGCAGGTGTTCCCAAACTGAGTTTCCAGCACAGTTTGGTAGCTCCTGACAATTAACATCAGTAGAATTAGTCTTAATGCAGACCCATGATGTCATCAGAGAAACAAATGCACCAAATCATCCAATCAAAGCAAGGTTTTAGCTTTAGAGACCATCCTACACCACTGTGGATGTTCTTAAAGATGTTCTCCTAATACAAATGCTTTTTGATGGCAGTGATATGACACCAGAGACACGTGAGAGATGTCGGGGGTGCGTCTCTATACAGTGACAGAGCAGTATTTATTCTCCAAAAGAGCATCAATTAAAAACGCCTCCTTACAGAACTGCAGAAAATGATCACAAATCTGTATACAGACTGAAATACTGTAGACAACGAATTACATACATTTCCAAAGTGGTTTACTGTTCTGGTTAATCATTCAAATAGGTTCTGTAGACTTGTTTTAGAGTTTTAATGTGCTTGCATATTAATTTAATCTGAAAAGCTAAGTTTATAATGATTATA
>JBBPDC010067481.1:0-10772 GCA_037974485.1 Hemigrammopetersius urotaenia
GAAAACAAGAACATAAAACCCAAGAACAGAAACACAGAAAACCAACTAAAAAAGGCAGTGGCTCAGACCTGCCACTGCCCAGGACCGTTACACAGGTTTAGGAGATCTCTGTTTTCACTGTTTTTGTATTTTATTTTGTACTTTGTAAAACATATTTAAAGATATTATTCTACTTTTATTATAAATGCCACTTTTAGTAAGATATATTAACACGGATATTGATATTGTGAATCCAGGATTCTTATGTATATCTATATATATATATATATATATCTCACAAATACATAGACTTTAATATAGAGCTTGCTGCTATAACAGCTTCCACTCTCTTTGGGATGATTTCCACAAGATTTTGGAGTTTCTGTGCCCATTTATTCTGCAGAGCTTTTATGAGATCAGACAGTGATGTTGGACGAGAAGCCCTGCCTCACAGTCTCCGGTTTAGTTCATCCCAAAGGTGTCGAATGGGGTTGAGGGTCAGTCAGGTTCTTCCACACCAACCTCATCCAGCCATCTCTTCATGGAACTTACTTTGCGCACTGTGGTACAGCCATGCTGGAATAGAAAAGGTTCTTTCCCAAACTGGGTCCACAAAGTTGGGTTAAGCGTTGTCCCTTGGTGTGCTGAAGCATTAAGATGGCCTTTTACTTGAAGTAAGGTGCCTAGCCCAAACCCCGAATAAAGACGTGTCCCAATACTCCTGTCCATATAGTTCAACTGTTTTCTTCTCAACTATTTATTCATTACAAACTGCAGCTGTGCTTTGTGGAGAGGTGCTTTTTGTAGCAGCTGAACATAGAGTCAATGAATTTCACACACATACCAATGTCAATGTAATTTTAGTTCATCTGATCCCATGAATAAAGGTAAACATTTTGGAATGCTAATTTAAAAAATTTAAAGAACAAACTTTCCACACCGTCACCTTTTTCAAGCATCTAAAGTTAGAGGCACTATGTCCTGAGAAAGCCCTGCAGGTTCCCTGTATTTATGACTGACCTCGCTGTGACAAATTCTTTGAAGTCACAAAAGACAGAAAGATGGGAAAAAGAGAGGGGGGGGGGGGGAGAGAGAGAGAGAGAGAGAGAGAGAGAGAGACATAGAGTAGAGACTGGTTGACCTTGCTTTGACAAATAGTCTGAAGAGGGTCAGTTACAAAAGACAGAATGATGGAGACAAAAGAGAGAGTGAGAGAGGCATAGAGTAGACACTATTCTAGCAACGGTCATTTACTATCTGGACCCCGAGGTCTCCATGGCTCGGTGACAATGACGAAGTGCTCCTCTAAAAGTACCAAAGAAAAAGTACAGAGCCATCTTTCTACTATATATAAATAATTCACTTAATTCTGGTAGTAAACGTGTATCACGTCATGCTCACTTCGATGGATGTCCGTCAGCTGAAATGAGCAATGTCTACTTTCTCTGAGGACAGAAGGAGCAGCATTGAATTGGTGGGCAAAAATAAATCTCTGTGTAATAAACCTGGAGGATGTCACAAGACCTCTTTCAAGCACTGATGTTAGTATCCCTATTTATAGTGAGAAAGCTTGAACATCAGTGAAATAAAAGGAGTTATAGCTAAATAATCAAAAACTGACAAAGGATTAGGCTGTACGCTCTACAGTACTTGTACTTAAGGTCCTCACACCCGATGCTGAGCATCAGTTTCATTCTGTACAGTAATGAGCTCCATCTTATACCTTGAGTTGGAGTGCTGTTTGTGACCCAGAACTAACCGCCTGACGTCAATACCTGACCTCACTGATGCTCTAATGACTGAATGTATTCGAAACCTCACAGCAATGTTTTGCTATCTAGCATAAAGCCAAAATAGCCAAAGACAAGTCCTTTAGTTTAGAACTGGCTAATGTTCCTAGGACACAAAGGCAGCCTTTCTTAGACAACAGGGTCTGTTTTCACAAAGCACATCAGGAATAGGGGGGGCTGATGTAGAATACGTTTGTGAGGAATTTCTGATCCATACATTTAGTATTAAATTTCTCCTTGAAAGTAAAGCTGGCTGAAAGGCTGCTTGGTGAAATGTTGTTAATTATTATAGCTCACAGTCATACTGTGCCCTAAACCATATCCACCACATTAATCACGAGCTGAGTGTGGTTTGAGTGGGAGAGAGAAGCAGGTTGATCCTATTTTTTCTTTCACTTATCTGGGCATATCAGTGTTCATACTTAAAGAACAACTGAATAATAGCTGGCTTGTTTAGTTCAATTTGGAGAGTAAAAAAATACATCATCAAATCAAATCAAATTTTATAAAAGCATTTTTAATTTTACCTGTTCCAAAAAATCAAATATTGTGATACATATGGGATCCCTAACTCCAGCGCTGGAGGGCTGCTGTCTGGTTTTCCTGCTGTGCTAGACACTGACCCTCCAGGACATGTGATTAAGGCCTGTTGAAATTATATTTTTGCTGGATTATATTTCTGTTTTTGGCCAGTGACAAGTAGAAGAAATTGGGTCATGTCAAGTTTACAGAGTATTTGCTCGGAAGAAGGCACTTGGTTCAATGCTTTTCTCTTTCTGTGTGCTCTTGCCTTAGTAACATGTAATTCACAAATATGGTATTATTTGTGAATTCCCCTGGCTGTCCACTGCTTCACTCAGATCTATTATTTGATACTCAGATTCACAATTAGAATCAGAATTTAAAAAATGTATTGATCCCAGAGGTCCCTTAAAAACTATACTACTTGTATTATTTCATCTACCCAATATTGTTAAACTGCACTCAGAGTATACTGTACTCTGCCTCTTGCTTGATTGTCGTGCTATCCAGTGTTGACCTGAGGAAAATAGGTTTTGTTTCTTGGTTCTCCTTAAGGTTTATTCCTCCTGAAGAGAGAGTCTTTCCTTACCACTGTTGCCTCTGGATTGTTTGTGATTGGACAGTACCCATGTCACTCATGACAGAATGACTCGTGATGAGTAGTGTCCAATCACAAACAAGAACAAGTCTTAAATTATCTTAAATCTAAATATTAAATATAAAAAATATATCTTGCATTCTAAATGTGAAACTTCACAGTTAGCTAGGTCTCGGTGACATCTTTCCAACAACCTTGAGTTTGCCATAATAGCTCTCGGAGATCCGGAGTTATTCACCGAAAACCGTTCGCCTCAGACACCAGGGCGAGCTGAACGGTTTTCAAATTATGGTTGATTACCTTAATTGCTGACATTAGACCAATGTATACACACACTCACACAGTATTTGATATTTGATTACAGTAATGTTTAATTTCTCTTTATTTATTTTTTTGCATGCAATGCAAGTGTCAAATATTATAACAGAGCTTAAAATAGTGTTAAAATGCATATTGTTGGTTCAAATGCATATTTTATTACACTTTTACAAATAAGATTAAGATGAATCATTGCACTTAGAAATTTAAAACTTAAAATGTTGAGCACAAATCCCAAGAGATTGCTTTAGGGCTAAATATTTTTTGTTGGCAAAATATTCCACATTTGTTGAATGTTTTACCTTATATGACAGCAGTGCCCACATTTTGAAGGACTATTTCTGCACTGTTTAATTTCCCACACATTTCCACAATATGGCAGCTTTGACATGATAATTATAGTTAAGATCTGGTGTAATGTTTAGTCCACGGGAAGTCAGCATGTCTTCATTGTTCTGGAAGTTCTATTGTCTCCTACATGCATTTCTGTTAATGAAAGATTCTAAATGTACCCATTATTTGCTCCTAAGAAAAGTGTGGTTGCAATTTGGACTATTGATTTCCATTCTTCGATGGTATAAAGGAAGTTATTGAGCCCAGTGAGTTGGTGCCAATAAGTTTAGTATGAGATGGTTGAAGGGGAGAAAGCTGGGCTAAACTGGGATAATGACAATTGTTTTAAGAACGTTAGAGCAAACTTTTTGCAAGCTATTCTTTATGTATGTTTCAGTAATTGAAGCAATACAAACACAAATTGAAACAAGATTGAATTAACATTGGTATAACAGACAAAACATTTACTAATTCAAATAACACGGCTGACTTTTGTTGTGCCAAAGTGTTTAATCAAAATAAAACGAATTCAATTACTAACTTCACTAACTTGGTAAAAACATGTTAATTTAATAAAAGCCGAATTAATTGAATGCAAATGTTAATATTATGTTACACTTACAAACAAAGGTGGTGTTGTAACAACACAATCAAGATATATTGATATAACATGATTTGTTCAGATGGAATATAAGTGGCAAGATAAAATTACGTTCATCCAATGAATTTTTTTTTTATTGCAGTATGCAGTCCTGGTGCTCTACTGACCCTAATTTGAGAACCATGGGATTAAAGATGCTTCCTCTACCACACATTTAAACAGGAATGGAAATATGGTTCTTTCTTAACTTATGACACTGTTAGACGATGCACAAATTAACCTTTTAAATAAACGCCTTCAGCTCCTTCAATGTTGCCTTTGCTTCCCTATTGACCTTTTCAATCTGTCCTCCACATGCTAATGCAATCTGCGGAGACGAGGTGGTCCAGGCAATGTCTCAGTGTTACCATATTCTCTCCTCTTGTTAAAAAGATATTGACAGTTTTCAGAGGGTGTTCAAGTCCTATGTAATCTTGTAACATCCACCTTCTGTTCTGTGCCTTTTCACATTGTTATTCAGTAGGTCTTCTCCAGGTTGACCCTTTGAAGACCATACCACAGAATAAAGACACTCTAAATGGCCAACAATTTTGCTGAACCCAGAAGTGACCCTTGGTGCACACACTATTTGGTGGTAACAAGAACGCAGCTGTACTAATATGAATCAATATGTTTGAATCCTTTAGGATGCTAATTGCAGCCATTTCAAGTGTGTTGTATATCATGGGTCCTTCCAGGTTTCAAAAAATCATAAGTCAATATTATTGACAGCCATACGGTCATGAGAAACTCTTTCAGCTTTTCGTTTTATTTTCCACTATTTTCACACATTTTTTTCCTGACTGGATTTAAAAATGAACCCATCAAACCTTTTAGAGATGACAAAGTCTGATATAGTATACAAACATTTCAGACTGGACACACGCTAAAGACAGTTTTGCCCTTTGTACACATGCTAAACATAGTTTAGCCCCCTGTAGACATGCTAAAGTTAGTTTAGCCCCCCGTACACATGCTGACCATTTTGTAAACAACGCAGAATATGGGGTGCCAATCAGAACAGAGGCTATTTATGTATACAAGTCTTAATCGCACAGTAAGAAAAGCAAGAAAAAAGGTCATGTAAAATATATTTGGACTGTTTTGGTACATAACCATTAAAACAAAATACTAATAGCAAAATACAAAATTTCTGGAAAACAAAAATCTTATTATTTTCACTCCAATAGCTTCTATTTTTTTTTAGAAAGAGTTGTGAGGGGAAAACAAAAGAAGCACAAGCGAATAACCAGCAGTATCGATATCCAACAGGACATAATGACGTCCCAAGCAATATGACACCAATCACTTTCAGTGGTTAAATCTAATGCCTTTTCATTATCTGTTTATATTTATATCGGCGCGTCAATTAATTCCGCAAAATAAAACCCTTAGCAGCATTATGGATTGGACATGTAATGACTAGAGCCACCTCCGCAGGGAGCAGGTTATTTCTGGCTGCGTGTTCCTATGTGCCGGGAGTTGCGCTCCACCTAATCATGTCAATTAGACAGAATGTACATGTATTTTAGTCCAGCGTGCGGAAGTAAATGAAATCTATACTCCTTAATTGTGCAGCCTTCAGGTGACTAATACAGTCTAGTAAATTCTATTAGAGGCAGGTTGCATTGAGACTGAGGAGAGCCTGCTGCTTTGTGTGCATGCAATGGTTACATAATAAGGCCTAAAACTACAGCCAGGGCTGAAGGATACCAGGGGAAATGAGACAAGATATTTATCAAATTTTTTTTTAGGAAAAAATAAAAAAATCTATCAAAAATGTACACACAGTCAAGTGTACGGTTCAATTTTCTTGAATTTAAATAATGATTTCATTCTCAAAAAATAGTAAACACTATCTAATGAGTTCATTCAAAATGGCTCGGGTTTCATTTGCTTATGCAATGTACAACTTGTGAAACTTTCATTATGAATTAACATAATTAGAAATGCTATAAAAAAGTATGTTTTAATAACTCACATTGAAAGTAAAGAATTTTGGAGATTTTAGAGTTTTTACTGTCTCCGTAATTTTGTTCTCTCCTATTAACACCATGATAGTTGGTTAGAATTATTGATAAATCTATAGGTAGCCTTCTTTGTGAAAAACTAAATACAGGGAAGTCTGTGGGGTTAAAAAAGATTGGAAAAGACAGCAAAAATAAAAAAAAAAACCAAAAAACCCACAAACAGCATAAACTGGAAAATGCAGGCAGGGGAAAAAATAAGGGAAAATTGCCATGTGTATCGCCTGCATATTGCATGGTTAACCTTTCTTCAAGTGTAAGGGCTTCATCCCCATAGCTCATAAGATGGGCAATACCAAAATGCCCTTGGGACTGAACACTAGCCTGCCCAATATTGTGAAGGTCTGATCAGTTGAGGCATGGACCCCACAAGACCTCTGAAAGTGTGCTGTAATATCTGGCTTCAAGATTTTAGCACTAGATCCAGGATGTTAGCAGTCTCTGCCATGTAATACGGTACATCATTTAGACCACAAGCTAGCAAACATAAATAAAAAACAATCGCACTTTGTTTTTAGATGTATCTATACTGGTCCGTGAAAATATTGTTTTACATAAAACTAGTCCGTAGTGCAAAAAAGTTTGGGGACTGCTGTTTTAAGTCCTATTAGTTGTAAGGTGAGGCCATGGATCAAATTAGTTTGCCCAGTTCATACAACAGATGCTTGGAAATCCGGAATTTGGAGGCCAAGTAAACACCTTGTTCCTCAAAATGTTCCTGAACAATTATTGCAGTGTGGCAGGATGCATTACACTACTGAAAGAAGCCACTGCCATTAGGGAGCACTGCTGCCATGATGGGGTGTACTTGATCTGCAACAATGTTTAGGTAGGTGGTGTGTGTGGAGGTAACATCAACATGAGATTTCTCAGCAGAACATTGCCCAGAGCATCACAGTGCCTCTGACAGCTTGCCTCTTTCCTAATTCTAAGGCATTCTGGTGACCTCTCTACCTTAGGTAACACACACACACATGATGTAAATGAAAATGTGATTCATCATATCAGGCTACCTTCGGTCCTGTTCTGATGCTCACATGCCCACTGTAGATGCTTTCAGTAGTGGACAGGGTTCAGCATGGTCACTCTGACCAGTCTGCAGCAACACAGCACAATATATAGCAAGCTGTAATGCACTATGTGTTCGGATAGCTTTCTATCGCAACCAGCATTACCTTTTTCAGAAATGTGTGCTCTTCTGTGGGACCTGACCAGCTGGGTTACTTCTCGCTCTAGAACACATTTAAGTGTTAAGTGGGAATTTCTGTCAAATGTGAACAGAGAAATTCTTCTCTGCATTCAACCCATTCACCATGTGAAACAATGAGCAACCAGCACTAATGTCCAGGGAGCAGTGTGTGGGGACGGTGCCTTGCTCAAGGGTACCTCAGTGGTGCCCCTAACCACCAGACCACCAGCTACCCCAGAAGAGTCCCTAAGAAGCCTTCGACGCCCATGATCCTCTCCCTCAGTGACCTCAGTTTGACCACTCTCAGGAGATATTAAACATTACACACAGAAAACACCCCACAAGAGATGCTCTGACTATTTGGCCCTTGTCAAAGTCACTAAAATTCTTACACTTGTATATGTTTCCTGCTTTCAACAAAATGACTTCAACAACTGACTGTTCACTTGCTGCCTAGAATATCCCACCGCTTGACAGGTGCCACTGTAACAAGAAAATCAGTGTCAGTGTTATTCATTGTTGTCAGTGGTTGTATTGTCATGGCTCATCAGTGTCTATAGCCTAGTTTACCGGCTCCTGCTACTAAAGGGAGGGGGATTAGAGGAGGCTATCAGAAAGGCCTCAGAGGAAAAGGCCATTAGGCTCTGGTAACGCACTTACAGATCAAAACCCCTCTCTATACTCTTAAGACGCTACATGATTTAATTTTGGCGGATCACATAAAAATCAATGGTGAATGTCTCCAATCAACTTTAAATCCCTTGACCAGTACTTTGAAGCTGAATGGTTTCTCATGGCATATATTTTATGAAATACAGTTTCATATCATTTGTGGAACTGTCTCACACTAACAGCTTCAGGAAACGTGAGAAAATTCAGTTGAAAGTTCTGTTCTAAATCTTTAATCCACATCACATTTGTGTTTGTAGATAGACTTTACTTCACTTTACTTATGATTTTTGTTCAATAAAAGCTTATTGTTGCTAATTTTGCAAAAAATGCCCTTTACTATTCCGCCAAATGGAAAACGCCTGTTCAATCTGTTGCAGCAGGTTGTAAAATCAGATGTAAATACAGTTGACTTTCTAATTAGGAGGATAATTAACACTTACTGTTTTCACTTTCTGTAAAATAACCATCTATTTAATTCACACGTTTTGCTGATTTCCTAAAATCAGGTTAACCCAATTGTAGAGCAATTCCATTTGAACATTCCCATTACATTTACATTAAATGTAAATGCCCCACCATCAAACTATTAAATTCAGATACCGTATGTATCTCGGTTTTATAGTGCACACTTGACCTAAAAATGAGTACAATATTTATTTTTCACCTCATAAAATCCTCCTGTTTTTAACATGATCTTCGTAAAATGGTGAGAAATCTGAAAGATTATACCAGTCTGCTGTTTATACACTTAACGGACAGTATTGGGACGCTCAATGATCTTTACACCAAGGACTTTAATTACATTTCATTCAGACTTTAATATGTTGGTCCCTGTTTTCAGCCATAAGAGCTTCCACACTTCTTGAAAGGCTTTCCACAAGATTTTGGAGTTTGTGTGGGAATTTCTGCCCATTCATTCTGTGGAGCATTTATGAGGTCAGATGCTGATGTTGGACGAGAAGGTCTGGTTCACAATCTCCAGTCTAGTTCATCCCAAAGGAGCTGGATGGGGTAGAGGTCAGGGCTCAGGGTGTCCACAAAGTTGGGAGCATGGTGTGATCTAAAATGTCTTGGTATACTGAAGCATTAAGATTGTCCTTCACTGGAAGTTAGGGACCTAGCCCAAACCCTGGAAAACAGGTGTTTCCCAACACTTTTGTTCATATATTGTAGCTTTTGAAAATAAAGATAAAGACAAAGATGTGCCACCAATGTGAACAACACTGCTGCTATGATCATTTTACATCAAATCTGATTTTCAAAAAAATCAATATCTGCAGAAATGTTGAGACTTGTGATAAATCACCATAATAAGCAAGCTATTGATCTTTATTGGGGGCGCAGAACATATCAGATATAGAAGCATGGGGTCGTACAAAGGTCTAAAGACATAAAGCATTTTTGTGGGTCATATGTAGGTCAAGAAGCATAAGGCATGTACACATCTATAAGAGTTGGAAGTCATGCCAGTCATTCGGATCAAGTTAATACATTTATTTCATCAACAGTAATGTGCCCAGAACACCACAGCACAAAGGAAGAAGATGCTTCACTGGATTAATGTCTTTTGCTAAACTCAGAGGAGGCGTGTGTTAGAACGTGTACAGCTCAAAAATGAGCATCAATAAAAATCGAGCATGTGTAGGCCAACAGACGACAGCTCTGTAGATCATAACGGAGATTCTGACATGATGATATTTAGCAAAGGCTAACCCGAGCATGATTAACGTTCGGAGTCGAAGCTGTTCTGCACGGCTGAGGTTTTTTATTTCAAAGCCATTAAACAAATGCTTTTTTCTGTAGAAGTGCTGGGCCTTGTCGAAATGTTTAAGTATGCCAGCGCTGTATGAGACAAGGAACGCACTCAAAAGGCCAAGGAAGGAAAACAATCAATAGCAGATTCAGAGGTTACTGCTTTCTTTTAATGGGAGCAGGACGTGATTGTAGATGTAACAGATGTAAAAATTCTAGCTGTGCACATTTACCTCAGTCTACATGCAAACTAGATGCTCATTTGCACAATGCAGGGGAGCATCTAATCAATATTGTGACATCAATATAAAATGAGCAACTCTTTGACAAGCAGCTGGTGTTCTGGAGCTGGCCCTGTGATCTGAAGGTCATGAGTTTGAATCCCAGGACAGACAATGACAGCTTCACTTGGTTAATGGGTTAAATTCAGAGGACTCTAGGATCAATAACGTGTGTATGTATATTAATGCTGGGCAACAAATAACATTTTAAATGTATAACCACATGTTTTTCTGGAAATAATCATATTGTTATACTCAAAATTCAATAATGCATTCAAAAGTAGTGTATTGCGCACTTTTATGTTTAAAATACTGCTATGTGAACAAAAGTGCATTTATAATAACATTTGGATTTAGTAACATTTGTATTGCAAAAACTTTATACAATTAGGAGCTTTTTAACAGCAGTGTTTCCCTTTAACACAGTCACACAGCTGCAGTTCAAATATTTCTGTAAATCTCAACTTAAACATTAATGTAATCAAATAAATGTAAAACCAAAGATTTGGATTAGACCGAGTTGTCATCGTTTCGTAACCTCCTCTCTTTCTGTCCAACCCTTCTGATATTTTCACATGAATCTTCCAAATCCCTCCACCCCAACACACACACACACACACACACACACACACACACACACACACACACACACACACACACACACACACACA
>JBBPDC010067514.1:0-10772 GCA_037974485.1 Hemigrammopetersius urotaenia
ACACACACACACACACACACACACACACACACACACACACACACACACACACACACACACACACACACACTGTAAACCCCTCCAGTTTAATTTCTGCTGCTTTCTACAACCACTAGGAGGCAGAATAACTCTACTAATTCTCTACAGCAAGAGAAAAAGAGAGAATCTAGGCACTGATCCCTGTTTAGTGCTGAAATGTCTGAGAAGTGACTGTAATCTCCCTTCTGACACTCAAACTCTTACACAGCTGATCCAGGGTCAGTTTATCTCACATTCACTAATAGGCGAGCTACTATATATTCACATTATTAGAAAGACTTCACTAATTTCACCCACTGGCCACTTTATTGGAAACAGCTCCCCAAATTCCTCTCACTGGCTACTTTATGAAAAACAGACCCCTAATTCTTCACTGGCCTTTATATTAGAAATACTCATGTTATACCTTGAGTGGTAGCTGAAAGGTTTGATGCTGAAGGTGTTTACGTTCTCCAGAACAGAGAGCGGCTCCAAACCTGTAGAAGATGATGGTCCACTGCTATTAATAAATGAGCCACTTATCTTGAGAACAACACACTCACATGAGACTCACACACACGCACACACACCTGCCTGAGGAAACACTTCCAAACCTGACACCTCATTTTCCCTTTTCTTTTCTGAGAGACACAGAGAGAGAGAGAGAGAGAGAGAGAGAGAGAGAGAGACAGCGAGAAAGAGAGAGAAAGAGAGAGAGGGAGAGAGGGACTGAGAGAGAGACAGAGAGAGAAAGAGAGAGAGAGACTGAGAGAGATTGGGGGCGTTCAAACTTTTCCGCATAAAACTGTGTATTAATAAATTGTCCCTTCAGGAGAAGGAAAACAACAGTCAAAACCTGTAATATTTCCAAATGTTTTGATTGGTTAGTTCATGAGGTGCTGACATGTCAGCTTTCATAATAAATAAAGATAAATAAAAAGGACAAAAAGAAAAGATTTTGTTCAGACGTCAACGGAACAAATAAACAATGGCTGAATTCTTTAAAGATGATCGAATTTCCTGTTAACACACACATACACACCACACACACACACACACACAAACCCCTCATGGGAGGCTTTAAGCAGGTTTCAAGTCAAAGGTCACTGTTAGGGTCGGTTTTGGTGTCAGAAATGTGTTGGGGGGGGGGGGCTGTTGGAGGGGGCTTCATACAGGTGCTAGGAGACGAACCTCAGCTGTGGGAGCTGGTGTACCCCTGAGGCAACACAGTTACACTCCGCATGGCAAACACTAACGCTAATGTTAGCAGCAGCAAATGTTAGCCACCTGATTCGTCCTCACTGTCCGTCCAGTAAAAGAGTTACGGAGCCCCAGCTGACCAATAAAACACCCTCTCTTTAAGCAACTTTTTAGAGTAACTATGGAAATGTATGGAGAGTAACCATGGAAACTGAATGACATGACCTTGGACATGAGTGTAGTATTACCATGGAGACTGAATGTGACACGATCATGAAAATGGGTGTAGCGTAACTACAGAAGTAAATGATACATAACCATGGAAATGGAATGTAACATAGCCACAGAAATAGATGCAGTCTAACCATGGAAATGGTAAATCTTTATTGTTGTCACTTTTCACAGAACAAAAAAAAATGAAGGTGCAATGAAGGCATATAGTTAAATGTAATATGGCCATTTAAATGGCTACAGTGTAATCATGAAAATTCGTGTGTGGTGCAACCATGGAAATAGACGACATGGAAACGGAATGTGGCGTAACTATGCGAATGGATGTGGTGAAACCTTGCAGTGGACGACATATAACCAAGGAATTGGTTGTGGAGTAACATACAAATTGAAGTAGTGTAACCATAGAAACTATGTGGTGAAACAATGGAAAGATGTGTAGCGTAACCATGGAAACAGGTGTAGTTCAGCTACGTTTTTGTTTTAATTCTGTCGTGTGGATTTATGAGACCTGCACTGTTTACACACACACACACGCACAGGACCTCAGGGTCAGGGTCAGTGTGTTGGGGAGGGTCAGGCTCCTGTATGGAGCTGAATAAAGCCGCCTCTGTTCTCATTGGGTTTAATGGTCTCTGTGAGTCTCTGCTATAATGAAATAGCTGAGACTCGAGTCAGTGATTCTCCACCTCTCTGTCCACCTTCTCTCTGATTCAGACTCGCTTCTCCTCTACTGAACTGAAATCAGTCTCACAAGGCCAGAGTGCAGCATCATTCACAGGGTTATAAGCGTTACAGGAATTAATGTGTGTATTTACACTCTTAGAAATATTCAAACTTCCTCATAATCACAGGAAAACACGGCACCACTCTGCAATAAGACTCCTCATATAAAGGGTTTATGAATGATTTATAGCCAGGTTGTTAATCAGGCTGTGTACCGCTGGTTAATCATCATTAAGCAGTTATCTGACAGCAAATAGTGAACCTGCATCAGGTACATTGATGCAGACTCACTATTTGGCAAGATCTTGTCCCTTTCTCAGGCAGAATATTAAACTGTCAACCATTCAAACACCAGACCTTGAAAAATAGTGAGTCTGCATCAATGTATTTACCAACTGTATACAGCCTGATTAACAACCTGGCTATAAACCGATCTAGCTCTTTCACCAAGTAACTTTGACTCATTGTGTCGGTGCCTTGAGTACATAACCTGATGCATCATAATTTTCTCCAGTTAAATAAAGACAAAACAGAGATTATTCTGTTTGCTAATAAAGAGGGAAGATCAATTGTTAATGCCCACCTGGAATCTCGAGCATTTAAGACATCCACCCGTGTCAAAAACCTCGGCGTAATCATGGATGGAGACCTTAGTTTTGATGATCAAAGCCATCACAAAGTCAGGTGTGGGTCTCTTAGATCTGCAGGAGCCGGACAGCTAGTGGTGAGAAGATCTAGACATGGTGAAATGGCATTTAATCACTATGCAGCAGCTGCTGGAACAAACTGCCCATTACTATCAGATCTGCACCGACTGTAGCTTTAAAAAGCTGCTAAAAACAGCACTATTCTCCTCTGCCTTCTCTTAAATATTTGCACCTTTCTGCAATGTTATTTTATGTATGCTTTCTTATATCCCTTTCATTATATTTATCTTTATTATATTTTCTGTTCTGTAAAGCACATTGAATGACCCTCTGTGAATGACAATGTGCTATATAAATAAAGTTGAACTTGAACAATGTATGACTATGCATTAACTGTTATAACTTGTCAATAGCTGCTTATTACTAGAGCCTAATTAACAGTCTGAATAAAAATAATTTATAATCCCTTTATATGGGTAGTCTAAAGTGGTATCAAAAAATGATATAACTATACTTGTTTTCATCTGCATCTGTAGAGCATCAGAACATGAAGCCACATAATCTGTATAAGCTGTGTGTGATTTTATATGGATGAGAAGTGTCTCTCTCCTGAAGGTGAAGGAGCTGCAGCATAATGGTAACTAACAGCCCCTCTAAAACCTCTTAAACCCGTAGCAGCATGGATCCGTGCCAGAAGCACAACAAATGGCAAACTGGAAGTCTCACCAGTTTGTGTTGATGCTTGAGGTGTCAGACATCATGCTGGGCTTTGTTTTGTGTTTCTATGTCACGCAGAACCAAAGTTATTGTTTTAAGCCATAGAAATAGGTGCAGTGTAACTATAGAAGTGAATGTAGGATAAACATAGAAATAGATGATATTAAGGATGCACAACCTGAAAATGAGGAATTAAATTAAATTATTCAAAAAATAAATCTGTTACAAAACTATGAAAATGTAGCATTCAAACAATGCACAATATAAAATATTTCACTTGGGCCCACTTGGCCTAAAAGCAAGATAGCTGAAATATTATACAATTAAATATCGTCTCTCATAAAACCAGTGAATTTAAGTGCATTTTAATGTTCTGAGTGAAGTACATGAACACAGCGCATTCAGAACAAGTGCTTTAAAGCTGCTGAAAGATAAACAAAATTCTCTGTAGGCCTTTAACAGAATAGTGTATTAAAACAAAGACTGGCAGCTCGTATATTAACTGGAATCACTGGAAAACTTTCTTGTCTTTTCAGAAACACAGACAGAGTGGGTGTGCTGGAAGGGTCTTGCTACTTCTGTGCTCCATTGGGATGTTTGGTTTTTATATGATGAATGAATCCCGACATTGACAAAGCCTTTGTGGATCCACTCCTTTAGAAATTTCGGCATTCCTCGCTTTACAAATCGCTTTCCGTGTGGCGTGTTTCCATATATTTAAGAAAGCGGTTTGTAAAGCAAACAATGCCAACATTTCTAGAGTGGGTGGATCCACAAAAGCTTTCTACGTCTTTCTTAGACATATGGAAACACGCCACATGGCAGAGATGCTGACTCTAATCCAGTCTGGAGCTGCAGTCTGCGGTTGTTGATTGCGTCATCACTGTTTCGGCCACGTAAAAACAAATCGGCCGAAACGAAAAATGCATTTTTTGCCATTTTCTTTGGCCAAATATTAGGTGCATCCCTAAATGATAGGTAAACATGTAAAGGAAATGTGACCTTGACACTGAAATGGAGACAATGTTGAGCTTTGGTTGGTGTTCCTATGTCACATAGAGCCAAAGTTATTGTCATTTAAAAAACACATGATGATAAGGACTGCTACTTGGGTCACATGCAAATGACCATCATGCTTTTATTTTAGGTATTAGCAACAAACAGAAAAAAAACTTTCTGCAGAAATCACTGGAAGCACAAGATGATGTTTCTAATAAAGTTTCTGGTGAGTGAAACAAAAGGTGGTGTTTCTAATTAAGTGGCCAGTGAACTGGTTGAAGAGCTTTTGAGCAAGGATAGAATGTCACTGCATAGTGCTGCCTGTTATGAAAAAATAAAGATCTGACCTTCACACCATGGACATTTTTAATGCAGCTGTACTGTCGTAGCCTCAGATGCAAAGATCAGATTCTTGGTCCTGAACAGACACACCACACAGTTACAGTCCCAGCTGAAGAATGACCATCTGGTGCCCATGGTGTTTACAACCTCACAGTGAAAAGAACATCTATCCCATCTGTATTCAGAGGTGAAACCACTACAGATACAGAATAAAGTGATCCGAGAGAAACAGGAGTTTATGCTGCTGATGTTTTCTTCAAGAGAGCAGATCCTTAAACCACAGGCACTACAGATACGATCAAAAAGGGTTTATTATTAGAGCCGAATATTACTGGAGAGAGAGAAAGAGAGAGTGTGTGTGAGAGAGAGAGGGAGGGAGAAAGAGAGAGTGGGAGAATAATAGAGCTGTTTTGGTGCAGAAAAACACAGTCGTTAATTTCACTCTGCCTGTGTTTATCCTGCTGGGCAGTACCAGCACTGATTAGCCACTCTGCTAACGGCTCATCTCCACTCAGAAAAGCTCCAACACTCAGACACCGTTGCAGTCACAACATCCCACAACAGTTCTCAGGATGTTTTCATTTTCAACCATTGATTACAGGGTGGTTCAGGGAACTGCCTCGGAGAAACGTCTCAGATAACAGTCTCCCAAATTTGTTTCAGAGAACCGCCTTAAAGAACCAACTCAGAGAGCTTTCGCGGGGAATTGTCTCACAGAACATCTCAGAAAACCGCCTTAAAGGACTGCCTCAGGGAACCTTCTTAGAGATCTCTGTCAGAGAATTGCCCTAAAGAACCACCTCAGAGAACCACCTTAAAGAACTGCCTCAGAGAACCTTCTTAGAGATCTCTCTCAGTGAATTACCTTAAAGAACCGCCTCAGAGAACCACCATAAAGAACTGTCTCAGAGAACAGTCTCAGAGAAAGATTTTGAAATGCTCTTCCTTTTCTCTCAGTGCTCTCATTTTAATTTGTCTCAGATCATCATAAATGGGCCTGTTAAATATTTAATTTGTCTTACTGATCAAATTCAGGTCTCTAAACTACTGATGTCAGGCAGTTTTGAGATCCATGGTTTTTAAAAGAGAAGAAAAATAAAGCTGATGAGAACAGCAAAACATAATTTTCCGTCTTCATTTGTTGTTTTTTTTGTTCCATATTTCTCCTAAAGGGTGTGTTGAGATACAAGTCACTTATCTTTGATTTGATATATATTATTTATTTCTGAGAAGACAAAGAAGATCCTCTGGGTGGCCATGCTTTGTGTATTCGACAATACTAGGCCAAAAATGCCAAGTTTATTTTAGTTGTGTTTGATATTTAAGGATAAAACTTACTTTTGGGGGTTTAAACGGGGGCTCCAGTCATAGAATCACCCAGTAACTTTGTTAATAAGGCAACAATCATATTAAAATATAACATACCTGCAGCACTTGGGAGATTTTGCTTTTTGCCTCCATTTTGCTAACATGCTAGGACACTACTTTGGTCTCCGGTACTCTACCAACCCATTAACACCACCCAACTGCTTTCTTAATTTAGTACAAGGCAAATGGAGCTAATGATAATGTAGCACCCTGTCCATTTGCTAGCCGCCACAGCTAGCACGTGGCTAGCACCTCTTTGTTTTCTCTGTGGAGCGAAAGCTAATTCCACCTCGTCTGAAAAGCAGCAGACGGCAAATGTGGAGAGCAGCCTGGCCCAGTTTGTGGCTCAGAGCTGGAGGTCTGGAGGTGATTAATATGAGGTCTACATGTCTCCATTTGGCCCTTTGCTCTTGGTAGAAGCCGCTATTAACGGCAGTTGAAATAGCCGAGGAAAAACATCATCAATATCCTGGCAGCTCAGGCCTGCAGAGCTCATTACGCTGCCTCTACTGCTACAGCCAAGCCATTATTGGGTGTCAGGATTGTGCTCTTTGGGCCGGAGAAGCTCGTTTGGCCTTGGAGAGGAGCCCCAGCTAGCCTAGCCCGCAATAAACAACAGGAATGAGTGGAGGTTTTTGGGTGAGGGCCATGCCACTTCCTCAACCAAAGCAACATCTGGCACTACGGCACTGCCCTGTTCAGTCCTGAGCAGCACATTCCTGCCATAGCGGGTTATTTTTGGGAAGGGGTCAAGAGCAAGCCTCCTCAAATAGCAGCGCTAGTTTCACACGTCGGCTATTTCAGGTTTAGCTACGGTTTGGCCTGGAAACTCTTGCACTGCCAGTATGTCTCTGTATTTATTTAGACTATGTTATAATCTGTTATGCTATTATTCAATAAAAAAGGTCTCATCTTTGGACTGAAATAAACTTTATTTTTATAAACATCACCCACAGAGAGCGCTGGAAGTATTACTGCGTTAAGGTTTATATGAAGTGAATGTGTTAAACAACTATGCACTAAAAAGCCATATTTAAGTGAGAAAAGTGTTTCCAATAGTGTGGGCCTGCGGAGGTACTGCAGGTGGGCCGTGAGAAGTCATTTACAATAGATAAATGTAGTTTAAATTTTGTAATTGGGTTTAAAATTATACTAATACATCCATGATCAGTTTTTGTGATGTCACAAAACCCATGTTTCCATAGCTCTCCTTCTTCAGCAGTTTAGCCCCACCCATTCACACCAAAGTTCTAATGAGTGTTTCAGTCCCATGCTGTTCCTTGAATGAGCTGCAATACAGAGCGACCAATCAGAAAAGAGATCATTTACACACACCCATGGAAAAAATAAGAGTGGGAGTGTGTACAATGTTCAAGTCACTATTGTTTTATACACTATTAACTACACTTGATTCAAAATTCCAAACAAATAAACTTGAAAAATGATGCATATAAATAATATACCTTGGAAACGGTAAACTGCACAACACTCTTACATTCATTTTCGATTGCAACAATTAAAATAGTGATGTTAAGAGCAGAGTGTGTGTGTGTGACTGTTTCAACCCATCAGAAACTGAATCAGGAGGGAAGCTACTGTAATACAGCACATAGAAAAGCTGCTGTAGTTCAGAAAAGAATAGCAACCTGTGCATTTCACACACACACACACACACACACACACACACACTGCCGCAACAGAAAAAAAAGGCTAAAGTGGTCTCAATTTTTTCCATTGCTGTATATTACCCTTAAAGGTACAGTAGCATATTTAATTCTATGGTTGTAAAATGTTCATAAAAGAATGAAATATGATCATAAATTGTCAGGGAGAGGATGAAAAAGAAGGAAAACTCTTTGGCCGGTCAGTACCTTGGAAAGTTAAGTCCAAAATTAGACTTTTGTAGGATTACATAAAGACCTTAATTCATCCGAACACCCAGTAACTCACCTGGAGCTGTGATTAGTCGCCCTGTCAGAAGCACTGTGATTGGTCAGAGGCTCATTTGCATATCTTATGCCTTCTGCGTTTTCAGTATTGCAGACGATTTTTCGTCCAGCTCTACCTACAACGTTACCGTGGCAACTCAAAACATACTGACGTACGCACGCGGTTCAATAGGATCAATTTATTGACTTGTCATGAAATGGAAAAAGAAAAAAAGCTCTTATGCTATAAAGTTAAAGCACAAAAAAGTGTCTTCACTTCCTCTAAGTCCAACCTCCCCGCCCCAAAAAATAAAATTATAATAAAAATTCAACATGATAAAACTGCATAACACAAAATACATCCTAGAATTCAGCTGTACATCATGTCTGTGCACTAAATGAACACGACTGCCAGTATGATGTGCTCTCTATCGTAATGCACAGGTATTAAATATATATATTTGTATTTATATTCTTCCTTAAAAAGAAACCCAGCCCTCAGGATTCCGGTCCTCCTTCCTCGACTCCTCGCCAGGCCGGAGATCCGCGGGGTATGCCATTGAAGAGGTCAAAAGGTCAAAGCGAGATGGGACTGGCATGTCTCAAGCCTCTCTGATTGGCCGCTGGGGAGCCCACGCAGGGGATTGTGGGAGTTGTAGTCCATCACACAGCCGCATTTCATAACTCTGCCTCTCACAGGGGTTAAATATAGGCCTGTTCTCTCAGGGCGCCATGCCTGAGTGTGTGTGTGTGTGTGTGTGTGTGTTATAATAACGAATATTAGGATATCTGGTCCAGCTCTGAGACACAGGTTTTCTCCTGGAGTGTGTCAGCATTTACTTTGGTGTTTGTGTGTGTGTGTGTGTGTGTGTGACCAGCCAGGTGTGAAACTGGTAAAACGTGTGTGTGTGAATAGTCAAATGGCCATGTGTGAGTGCATGAACGTGTGTGTGTCTATGTGTGTGTGTGTGTAGTATTTCTAGTATTTACTCTAGTGTTTTACATTAGGAGACTACTATAGAGACATTAGAACGTGATTTCAGCAAAAACGTGGCCTCTTTGTAAGCACAATCTTTCATACTGCAGTGAAAAATGACTTTACTGGCATGTTTTACTGTCCTTGAAGTTTTGTGTGTGTGGGAGTTCCTTTTATGTCTTAAGAAATAAAAAGTCATTTCCACTGCCTTCATTTCAGTGCTGCTCTTGTGTGAGTGTGTGCTGTTAAGTAAGGCTGTTTGAGATTACATCTTATTAAACACTAACAATAATGTTCTTCATAAACGCCTAAAGCCCATTTACATGCATTTTTGTCCACGTTGGAACCAAAGTGTACATTTTGCTGTCTTTTTTTTTTTTTTTTTTTAAGCATCTGTCTCTTTATGGACCAATGAGGGTCAAATTAAATTACATTTTTCTTCACCTCCGGTAAATGGTTATTCTAATAGCAGCAAAAATATGTAAGCATAATATTTAATAAAGTGTTCTGGAATCTTTGAAAGCTTCATTGTTCATTATTGATCATATCGATGTACGCCTTTAATTGTTTTTGACTTAATTAAGAGCCAAAATGATCAGTATGATTTGATTATACTACTGTAATCAACAGTGACGACTCCAGTATACAGCACTAAAACTCCCCTGAAGCTGGTTGTGTGTATTAAAACCTTAGAACTCAAAACGTTTCAGTAAAATCTTAACTAATAAAATCAGTGTAAAACCAGTGTTGCTCTCTGCGTTTCTGCACGGCCGCTCTCTGGGCCCCCGCTCTCTCTCATTTGTGGGTGGAGTCTATGTTTTTTTTATTTTTTTCTAAGACCTAAAAGAAATTTGGGCAAATAAAGTACGTTGTTTAAGGGTATTTGCTTGCGACATCATTTTTAAGATGTTATTACTATTACATGATTTTTAAATGAAAGTAACTTTGGTTCTACGTAACACAGGAACACCAAACAAAGCTCAGCATGACGTCTGAGTATCAACACAAACTGTGGGAACTTCTATATAAGGAGCTGTTTTGCTGTATAACGACGATTTAACATTTGTTGTGGTTCTGGCATGGATCCATACGGCTCATGGTTTAAGGTGTGTGTGTGTGTGTGTGTGTGTGTGTAGAGCCTGTTCTTTAACCCATCTGTGTGTTAGCTGCTGAGCTTTGCTGGGGTGTAAGCGAGGCTTCAGTACATCCCGTCTTCGTACATGTCTGTTCGGAGACACAGCAGGATCCCCCCGCCCAGCATGAAGATGGTAGATCCCCAGCCCAGCCCGTAACCCCAGTTAAACTCATGGTAGGTCTGCAGCATCTTCCCATCGATGAATTTGATTGGGTAGAGCACCAGAGCGCAGGCCTGGAGAACCACTGCAGAGAGAGAGAGAGAGAGAGAGAGAGAGAGAGGGAGAGAGAGACATTATGATACACTGTATAGATTTTTTTCTCCTTTACAAATATTCACTGCAGAACAAAAGTCTTGAACCGCCCCCCATTTCTTCATATTCTGCTTCCAAAGATCCAACCTTTCTACTATTTTAATGTGTTCTTGAGGAACAGTTCTCCAGGCTTCCTGAAGGACTTTCAGAGCCTCTCATTTCCAGTCCAGTC